>OY282513.1:89215599-89525599 GCA_958296145.1 Hydrotaea cyrtoneurina
ATTATTTTACATTTACATATCGTTAATTGCCAATGCGGCGCCTAACTTGATTTGACACATTTGACGTCATTTAAAGTGTTGTTGATGAGTATGGTACGTGACCTTTTTGATCAGTCCCGTGAAATGGCACATGGTATCTGAGCAGTGTCAATTGACACCCTCCAATGACAGAACCGTGTACCGATTCTTTTTAAAAAACACCCTTTATATATTTGGGTCGGTACTGGGACCGGTCGCAATGTATGAGGGACTTATTACGTGACTAGTTCTGTTTCCCCTAGCGTTTGTAAAGATTTTATAATTTTTTTTTGAAAATTTTACGACATTTCGTATTTTTTGTTTTGTAGATTTTCCTTTCTATCTTTGTTGTGCGTCAAATACCAAATACATTTTGGTTGTAGCAACTATTTTCAAAAATTTAGATTTTGCAAGAAATATGATTTTGGACCGGAACAGAACGTTTAAATGCGATTTTTTCTACTCTTGTCTATTCTGTTTTCTACTTCTCAAGTCGCCGACTTCTAGGAGATGAAAAATTATTCAAATTAAAAATATCATTTTTTTCTTATACAATGTATTTTTTTTGATAAGATTCTATTTACAAAAAATAATTACCAAATTTGACAACATTTATATTGTTGGACTGTCCGAATTGATTTGGTAAACAGAATACGCATACTGATGCTACACGTCCGCTATCAGCATTGGAAAGTAGTTTTTTTATAGCCATCGCCTAGACTTGAAGTTATAAATAGAATTTTGCAAAAATAAAATAAATTACTCTCATACATTTTACCTCCCAACTTGAACGATGGATGGACAAGACAAATTTATATTTTTTTTTTACTTAGATTAGATTTGTCTGAGAGAGTTTTTCAGATTACCTAAATTAGACAGTTCGGTGATTTAAGGCTAGACAATAAGGCGGAGATAAAAATATGATTGCATGCATTGAAGACGGCAACAATCATATATATGTTTGCGCATAAACATATGAATGATTACATGCAATTATATATATATTTTCATACAATCATATATATATTGGGGAACACTGCTGCTAGTCCAAACGTGTATATGTTGCCTGCAACAATTGTTTGGTTCAATATGTTACAGAGGCCGTCACTTTTTTCTCCGTGTGTGTGTGCTATGCCCCAGCGTAACTGGATACAGCCCAGAACAATCCGAAACAGGATCTATTACTCGAATTCAAAATCAAAATAAATGCAATCAACTTGACCTAATTCAATGTTATCAATTCAAAAATTCGTTAAGACCAAATGATTAGAAACAGTTGAATGAACCACGAAACGCATTGGTATTCAGATAAAAAGCGTTAAGTAGACGGAACTAATTTATCAGAAACGAAATATTTAGTTCAAATACCGTGGACACACTGATAATCCAATCAATGTCAGACCAGAGACGAAAATATGGGCGTGTGTTTGATGGTTTGGTGGGAATTTTTGTTAGGTTGACTATCATTGATAACATCCATATGGTTGCAGTGCACAGTGGTTCAGAATCGATTTAGATTGTAAACAATTTGATACTTAAAACTCCTGCGTGACTGACTGGCTCTTTACTGTCATGACCAAACGGCTGAGGTCAAAATCATGGATTTTGGGAAGTAGGTAGCACTTGCAGTCTTAAAATACGCGAAGAACGGATTGGAAGGTGATGAAAGTGGGAGAAAACGGGAAGAATTTGCCCCCAAAACTACAGGTGGGTAATAGTAAAAAAGGGACGAAAAAGGGGCCATAACGTACCACGATGGGATAAAAAAGGGGAAAAACAAAAATGGATGAACAAAAAAGTAATCGACAGGAATGAGCCCAATATTGGTAGTAATGAAAAGGGGGACTAAAAGGGTCCAAAATGGGCCCAAAACTGGTAAAATATAAATGAAAAATAATCTACATACGATTATCTATAATTCTGCAGCTATGATGGGATTTTTGTAAATTCGGATTGGAAGGGGATAATTATGGGAAAACCCCCATCAAAATTCGAAAATATACAAAAATCAAATATTGTGATTTTTGTTGGAACTTTGTACAACGACTACGCTTGACAGCCACTCAAGCAACCGAGTTAAAGCGGTGATGAAAAAAGGGTGAAACAGAGAAGGACGAAAAAGGGGCCAAAACCAGAACAAAAGGGGACAACTACCCGTGGATATTAGTTAAAGAAGGGACAATGAAGGGGCCAAAACGTACTAAGACGGGATAAAAAAAAGTACATAAAGGGGAAACAAAAGTGGGTGAAAAAAATTGGAAGTAATGAAAAAGGGGACTAAAAATCTGTAAAAATAAATAAATGAGAAATAATCTACATATCAGTATATAAAATTCTGTAATCCCTACAGATAAGAAGGGATTCTTGGAAGTTCGGATTGGGAGGGCATAAATATGGGAAAACTCCATAAAAATACGAAAATATACAAAAAATCGAATATTGTGATTTTTGTTGGAACTATTTTCCACCGCTACGCTTGACAGCAACACAAAGCAAAGGGACAAAAAGTGTGAAACATATTTTTGCCAACATCTGGCTGATAGTAGTTAGAGAAAGGACGAAAAAGGGACCAAAACGTACCAAAATGGGATAAAAAAAGGTACAAAAGGGGGGACAACTCCCCGTGGATAATAGTTAAAGAAGGGACAAAAAAGGTGCCAAAACGTACTTAGGCGGGATAAAAAAAGTACATAAAGGGGAAACAAAAGTGGGTGAAAAAAATTGGAAGTAATGAAAAAGTCAAATGAGTCAATGAGTCAAAAATTAGAAACAATGGAAAGGGCAACTGCAGTTAAAATTGGCTCTGTAAAGAAGTTAAAAATGTAAAGAATGGGGACAAAAGAGAGACAATTAAAAAAGGTGCGAAAAACTATTTCAAATTGATCTGAGGAACAGGAACTCAGAGCATCAATATCTTTACCATTTGACCGACTGTCTGACAAGCTTGTTTCCCATGTGATTTCAAAAAAATATTATTAATGTTAACATTTCAAAAAGGAATTGGCGGGGAGCTTCTGTCAAATCAGCAAGTTGTGAACTATATAATGTGTTTGCTCACTAACCGGGATCGTAAGCCGACTCCGAACGGCTAATACATTTCTAGAGAAGTTTAACATGACTTACAGATTTCTCTCTTACATGGCTTAGAGATTACTCTCTTACTCGATGGAAACGGCCGATGATGTCTTTTTTTAAGTTCTTGCCCGTTTAATAATCTGAATTTTATGTGTGATAGTCTGTCACAGCACGGCCGACCACTTCATTGCTGATTAGTGGCTTCGAAATCTGCTATTTGTCACTTAGGAAGCATGCGAATGTAGTTGTCATGGGCCAAAGCTTTTTTTTTTCAAATACCATGGCATTGCTGAGTCTGGTAGTGTTAGTGAATAACCTATTTCTGTTGGGGTTGTAAGTCACGCAGTTCCAGCAAAATTCGAAAGAAAAATTATGTTTTAATTTTGAAAAGCCAGGAAAACATAAATACCGTTCAGCAGGTTTGTATGCAAGACAATTATTTTGTTGGATACAGTGTTTTGAACGTTTGTAGGATGTTTGTGTCCGACGCACTCCTTATTATACGAACTATTTGTTATGATTTCATTGAAGTCTTTCAAGTAATAGAAAATAATGTAATTAAGCTCTGCAATACAACTTGCTGAAATGGAAGTTAGTTGTAAGCGGTAAAAGTAATTTCGACCTGGTTACCTTAACCAACAAAACAGGAGTGTTAGATTTCTATATGAAACATATTCCGCATACAGATTCCCTTTCTAGGCTTAAAGCTCTTCCGCATAACAAAACAACAGTCAGTAAGCTTTCTAAACGCTCATTTAATCTTTCATAACGAGTTTCATAACTACATTACAAGGAAATGATTCCCAATGTGATGTGAGTTCCCATCTTGGTTTTATAGTGTAATTCTAGACAGGTTTTGCATGGAAGATCTCTGTTTATAGTGGAACAGATCCCAGGGGAATATATTTTGGGAAACCTTGTAAAGCATTCTCAAATTCCTTCCGAAGCACAACGAATATTTTCTGTCACTGTGAAATAATTCCCAATGCGATTTAGATTGACTTTCGATTTTGTAATGGAATTAAGTCGGAGTGGAAATAATTTAGGAAATAACATTAAGAAATCTTCCATTAAATATTTCACATCACAGTGCAATAATTCCCGGTGAGTTTAGTGTGGAAAATCTCTGTTTACCTTACAACAATTCCTAGTGTCGCCCCGGTTGGCGGGTTGGTAGCGCGCTGGCCTATAAGCGTAGGGTTTGTGGATTCGAATCCCACCAGAGGCTTTGCTACAAAAATCTAGCCATATGGTCTGTATCACCCGGTTTACCCTTGAATCCAAAATTAGTATATTAATTTACTTTGAATTGCAATTAATAACAATGATTTGGGTTTGCTGTCCTTTCGCCTCTGATCTCTTCATTGGGAAAACTGACTAAAGGTTTTTTTTCGAATATGAATTGTCATTGTCGCCTATTTTAAGAACAGCCCACAGAAAGTCTTTACACGCTTCATTAGATAAGAATATGAAATTCATTATCAATGTTTTTCCACATTTTTGTTGGCGAGTGTTGCTCTTGTAGATTGTCCACCAGTGGTGGAAAACATTGAACCAGAGATAACGACACCGTTGTAGAGAGTGGGAGAGAGAGAGAGAGAGAAACGTGTTTTTTTTTTCCAATTCATTATTAGAAAATCAATAAAAACAAATATATTTTCCAGTCAGTCTTGACAGAGTGCACCAGCCGCTAGCATTCTAGTCTACGGTTGGCCGGTTATATTCTGTTTTTTTTTTTCGAAATTCTGTAAGTGATCTTAGCACGCGACATGCATACTCGTACACACATTGCTTGTGTAATTGTCGGTCTACTCAGCCTGTCAATTGTTGGCACAGAGGCGGGTCGGATTTTGGCCGTGTTCCCCTCACCATCCAAGTCGCATCTGTTGATCCACTGTGCGGTGGCCGAGACTTTGGCCGAAGATGGTCATGATGTCACCGTTATTGCGACGCTGCCGTATTCCTTCAAAAAAGCCAAAGTCAAGTATATTCACATCGATGGGCCCATGTTCAATGATGCCTTTGCCCGTGAAATGGTCAGCAAACCGGCACCGGTCTATCAGAAATTCGCCAGCACCGTCACACAAGTGCTCAACATGGCCAATGCCACCATGAACAATCCGAAATTGTTGAGATTCCTTCAAACCCATAAAGCGGGTGATTTTGATGTGTTGCTGCTGGGCTATTTCATGAATGATTTTATGTTGGGCCTGGGCGCCCACTTCCAGTGTCCCATAGTGGTGTCGTTTATGGTGCAGCCGATATTTTCCGTCAATAAAATGGTGGGCAATCCCGTCGAGGCATCATATGTGCCCACTTTGTTTGTTGGTCTCAAACAGCCCATGCAGTTTTGGTTGAGGGTAAAGAATTTCCTGGCCACCGCCTTTGAGAATCATGTCTTTGCCCCCATTATGTCCATGGAGATGCAGAAGATGTACAGGTAAGTCAGCGGAGCATATAAATTAGCAAATTGCCAGTTCGTTGGTTTAATACGATAATGATTATTGTTTGGTTCCCTCTATCTGTGGTCTAGTCACTTGATTATGTGGTGCTGATAATTATTAGGTTTAGTGAACAACTGTTAGGGTGATATGAAACTGAATACCTCAGATAGATAGATATGTAGATAGAAAGAAAAAAAAACAGTAAAGTGAAATGTGTTACGGTTTACCGGCTTCAGCTAACATGAATATGTACGAGGGTGGGTGTGGAAGTATTCGAGATTATGAGCGGACTTAGGTCAATAAGATTGTAGTTACTTATTTTCCTTAACAATCCATGACGGAACTTCTCTGTAGTCATTGAGCTGTACAGTGCTAGTGTTCCATACTCACTGACCGCGCGCCATCGTTTAATTACATCTACAAATGTCTAATGGGTTCACCACTTAAGTATTATTTGGCTGAAAGATTACACTGTTACTAGTAAAGTCACCTGCATTTACGAGTTGAAAATGGACCCACACTACTTATCACACCACAAAACGCTTTTAAAATAGAGAGCGAGATCAACTACTACTACATTTAATAAAAAGTACCCTCTCACATTCGGCTTCCATTGCCTTTCTGTCAGACCTTCTTAGAGTGTTGACAGTTTGTTTTTCATTTGCCGAAATGCTCACAGAATGTTTGTTTAATCACAAAAGAAACTCCTGTGGCCATTAATTCACCCCTAATTGATTACGATTGCTTTAAAATGATGTAATTATGTCCAACAACGATTAAACCTTTCTTTCTGATATAATCGCCTACAAGTTGTTAACAAACGTTTTTTTTATTGTTGTTGTAACTCATTACTTAAAAATCGCATCTAATCAAAAATTCAAATGCTCCGCACGTACAGAATTATTTCAATATCTTTAGTAGCCGTTAATTTCAAAAGTGTATGAAATCGATTGCTTGTGTTGTTCCTTTGTTGTTGTTGTTGTCTAACCGAACACAACAAATATTTGATATTCTGCCATCGATCACACGGCCAATGTGCTTAACTCATGTTCGAGTGGACGGACCTAAACATTTCAAACGTTGAAGTTGTTGTTATTTGTTTGTACTTGTTTTTTGTTTGGGTTGTTATTATTGTTGTTTATATTTATTATTACTTTGATTAGTTCAGACCAAATTTTTTTTTCGGGCTTTTTTAAAAACAAAATTTTAATTAGAAATGTGCACAAAACTTAAGTAAATATTTAATTAGATGTGTGTGAGCCGCTTTCCTCTCAAATATTTAAATTACGTCGATCATTCGTGGTCGATGTGTTGCCTGGTTTAAGGTGTTAATGTGACGGGGGGGGATGATGGACGCGGGGAAGGGGGCGGCAGTGGCGAACGCTTATGTCTTGGAAACTCATTTAGAGTTGGTACGTGATATCAATCTTTAATTGATTCCTATTATCGTATGCAAATGAATGAAAAGTTCGAAAAGCGAAACGATAATTAACCCAACGAAGCATGATTTCCATTAATTGATGAAATCAATAGACCGACATACTTGGCGGTTGCGGCGGTTGTTGTCCGGAGTTTTGAGTAGGCGAGCATATCTATGGATTACACCTTCAGGATATATTGTGGGATTACAGATTAAGGAAACGCAATTTCAAAATGATATGTTCGGAATTTGTAAGAGGGATGTCGTAAAAACTAGTTGATGCCGCTCAAAGTAATTTTAAGTTTTGAAGACAGGGCTCTACGAAAAATACCACAAAAAAATTCCTTACAAATTTTGGGGAAATTTTCATTATAAAAAAAAATTCCGTCAACAAATTGGGTCATTTTTCGGGAGCTACGACCCGAGAAAATCAAATAACCCTAAAAAAAAAAATTGTGAAAAAGCATTTGGGAGTTATCTCATATAAAGGGTCTTCCAACAAGGGGTGATATTTTGGTATTCAAAGAAAAATGGAATTTTTTGAGATTAATGATCGGATATTTATTTCATAATAAAGAGAAAGGTATGGCGTTAATAATTAAAGATAACATCAGCCAAATGGCGACCACGACACGCTTACAGGCACATATCCTGTTCATGAAATCGTCCATAACCAAACCGCAAAGTGGCTGACGTATGTCCTCGATAGCCTCGCGAATTCTATCTGTGAGGTCTTGATAACACAGATCATATGCGATTTTCTGTTGGAGAAATTTTCATAAAAAGGTCGGCGGATTTTTCAGAATATTCGGGGAATTGTTTATGGGTTGGGATTTTTGGGAGAATTTTTCATCCATTTTTGCGTAATTCATCATTTGGGGCATGCTTCATTTCTTTTTGTTGGGACATTTTGCATATTGAAAATATGCAGTGAGCCCTAATTGTTGATGACGTGCTAAAAAAAAGAATATAAAGTGTCATATATTTTAGACAAATCCACGGATTCGATTTGAATTTCATTTCACAGCTTGCTAGTCTGTACCTCATGTTGGAAGGCTTTCGCCATTGGGGGTACGGTTCTTGTTCTTTCTTAAAATTTGCCATTGCAATTAATTTTAATATATTTTTCTTTTGTTAATTGTTATGGGCTTTCTCTTTCTCTAAAAATTGAAACAAAAAAAATATTTACATTAAAATGTCACAGCAGAAGAAATTCCAAACCGAGATGCAATTTTGACATGTTTTTGTCTCGCTTCGCTGGTTTGCTGCAAAACAAACGCGGTTATCTGTTAGCTTTCATATCAATATTTTACTACGACTGCAGCAATAAATTAAGGTGCGACTTTCGAGCTCCCTGGGTCGTCGTTTTTTTTTGTTTTGACTAGGGCTGAAGCATATAAATAATGCGAGACTTTTGAGCTGTCTGGGTCTTCCATATTTTTTGTTTGACTACGACTTAAGCAACAAATGTGAGACTTTCGAACTCCCTGGGTCCTATTTTTTTACTACAACTGAATCATATAAATAATGCAAGATTTTGTCAATCTGTTGTCAATCAAGGCGAACTGTCTCTGCCTCCACAAGTAGTCAAAGTGAATTGGGGTCACTTTTCATTGGGGCCACTCGTCAAAATGTCCAGGATATCTAGTGACTCATTATACACTTTCGAGCCTAGAGAATACTACTTTGGAAGGACTGCCGGCAGGAATGTAAATGAAGTTTAAATTTCCTATACCGATTTAGGTTATCGTATTCCCTTATAAGACATTTTGGTACAGGGTGTCCCAATAAATGTGCAAGATTTTAATTGGGTGACATGTTTTTCGTTGCGTTTTTTAAAATGCAGACGATATACAGCGCCGGTGATTCCAACCAAAGAGTGACCGGGGCAAAGTGCATTTTAGACACATGGAGCCCAACCGATCAATTGTGGGGAGTACATTTGTTATAACAGGTGGCGCAAAAGTAAACTTCCGATGTTTTTTGGCTGTAATTAAAAAAAAAATGAAAAACTTTGATTCTTCTTGTGGATTATTTTTATTTGGTCTTTTAATTTTTTTTTTTACATCAAGTCAAGAATATGATTTCATGTAAATGGTAAGAGTTGCCACTGACATTAGGGGCCAATCGCAAAATTTATAGCATTTTCTGATAGGAGGATTACTTTTGCGCCACCCGTTATATAATGTTTTTTTTTTTATATATTTATAGCAATTTATTCTTCTTTAAAAATATGTTTGTATGTCTATTTAATATGTTGCATATTGTTCTAAATTGTTCTAATTGGCCGTCAGGCTTTAAATTACAAAATGAAAATAAATTCAATTTTAAATTTAAATGACTCCATAATGGTAACATTGGACGTGGGGCGATTTCATTACTTGGGATTTTCAGAAATCTCTGGTCTATACAATTTAACCAGAAACCCTGCTTGAACTAAAAACCGAGGACAACACGTCATCGTTGAGACAAAGCCAAAGCTCTGTCAAAATGTCATCGACAAGTTTATGGCAATGACAAAGGCTTGTGATCAAGAGGTTGGACTTTCGCCACTTGGTTAAGAAAAATATGCGTTTTATTTTAAAATTAATTCAACAGATGGACTAATTCTCTAATATTGAATGTAAACTCGGGTGCAACTTTAAAAAGGTTTTTGCTTGCAATCGCAAAACTTCTCGAAAATGTCACCTACTGTCAAAGACCAGCAAATTCCTGAAAAGCCACTGAGACCGAAAAGCCAAATCTCCAATCTCAATAGAGAATATTTTGTGCAAAGAAAAGAAATTTCTTAAAGAATGCCACCTTGGAATTGCGATCCAATTCGGTGTTCATAGTTTATACAGTGGCCAGAAGGACCAATTCGAATGCATAATATTTGCAAGGGATAGCGTATGTTTTGTGTGTTCTACGAACTTTTTAATGTCGCCATTTATCAGCCAGGCCAGGAATTACCGAAATCTAGAGTGTGCCACCGAACTAATGAGTGTGCAAATCGTCTGTCCTCTATTTGGCGATTGGTAGTGTTCAAACTGCGAACGCCGATTTCGATGTCGATACCAAGGTCGTGCAATTGATTTTACTGACATTCTTTGAACCCTGAATGCCTAAACATATTAGGGACAGGGTTTGAAAATCTCGGGTGATGGTACAAAAATGTCTTTACATAATTTTCTTCTTTTATTAGTCATATTGGAGATTTGCCTTTTCTGGCGTTTTGCAAAATAGCAAATAATTTTCAAAAATGTTTCTTGCATTTATTTGCATTTTTTGTAGATTGATTCCTCCTTCCAGTAACCTCATTTCCTAACGCTAACACGGTTCATTGATTTTAAAGGATTTTATAAAAACGATGTACGGATTAATTTCCTCTTCATTGTCCATTCCAATTATTGGTATAAAATACACCATAGCTCTCAGTGTTTTTATATTTAGTTGCATGGACTTATATTTTTGAAGTTTATTCTGTTCCGTTTGAATAAATAATCGAATTTACCATTTCAGTTTTCAAACATTTGCTTTCACATTCGCAAAACGAAATACAGTTCAACCTCGATATAACGGCCCTCAATATAATGATTTCCTCGATTTAACGAATTTTTTGAAATCCCCAACAGCGCTCCATAATATCTAATACAAAATAAACCTCTCTATTACGAATACGTTTGTCAAAAACCTCGTTATAACGAATTATCAACCATTGCAGTGACACAGACACACACGAAATTATTGTGTTTTTTTTGGCTTAAGCAAAGTTTTCCAAGTTTTTCGATAGAAAATCATATTTGTTTGATGCTTAGTAAAATAAGCACTGATAGTTGTCGTTGCTGTTAGCTGTAAAGTTCTAATGGCAGGGGAAAAAAGAGATGTTCAAATTTGCTTTAATTTATTAGCGGAAATCGTTCGCTATAACACGGTATGTAGATGATGATTAATAAACAAGGTTTATTTATCTCTTTATAACGAATGGAAGTGCAACTTCACCTCTATGTAACGAACCTCATTTTAACGAATTATTCAATATAACGTTTTTTTTCTGATCCCCTTGAGATTCGTTATATCGAGGTTAGACTGTATTTATTATAATCGAATACATTTATCAGAACCGTTTATTTATTAATTTATCAGAACCATTTATTTGTTTATTTATTTATTAACAATTATATTTATAACTAAATTACAAACATAAAGCCAGCTCCGACTACTGAGGTCTTCAGCTATATCAAAACTGTATTTTACGACTCTACCTGAAATAGAACTGTCTTAATTCAGTGTGTTTGATGGAGATTTTTAGTTTGGTCGTTAATCCTTGACCAAATTCAATTGGAATTTAAAGAACCTATTCTGTATTCCACGCCACTTTTCCGCGGAAAAGATTTATCGATGTTAACATTTACAAATGTTTTGCTTGATCGTCCACATTAAAAATGTTTATGAAAAATTGTATATTTTTCGATTCAATCGAGAATATTTCCGACGAATTCATTAAAAAACGCCTTCGTTGGGTGATAAAGACAAACCAGAGGGCAGACATTTTCTGCCGTATGTGGACTTTTTCCAGTAGGGATTTTCTACAAAAGTATCTCTGACATTCTATAGAACAATTACTGACATCTGGAGATAGCAGCTGAGACTACGACTTCTGCAAGTAGTCTTTTGCCGTTTGTCCTCGAGACAGCTACAATCTGGAGAACTGGCGACATTTGTTACATATTAAGGCTTCCCATAGAGGACAGCTCTAGCCTTATCCTCGAACGATTCACACATTTGCCATGAAAGTCGTAGTGACAGCTACACTTTGCAGACCAACTATTGGGAATACTAAGACCCCAAGACCATACAGAGGGCAGATGACCGAGTCGTTTGCGGACGCCAACACTAGATGTCAGTATTTAGCATGCCAACATTTAAAAGGTTTTTTTTAAAAGAAAATACTGTTTTTTTTTGTAATTATTTCGTAGAAAAACACACACTTGGGTCGTGTAGGGTTTTTTCTTAGGCCATCTGTACTCTAGATTTTCAAAAATTCGAATTTGGGATTTTTTTTGTTGAAAAAAACGGCATTATTTGTGTTCTTTTAATGAACACTCTGTCGAAAGTTCTCATATTTGAATATTGTATTCAGTTAATTTGAAAATCAAACATATGATTTTGTTAAAGTAATTGCAATACTTTGGCAAATCTGAAAATGCACAAATTTTCAAATTGGATTCGATTATTTTGACAATTAAAAAAACTGTAAAACTTTCAGTTTGGTGGTGTGGTAGGTAGTGTGTGCGACTATCACACAGACGAACCCGAGTTCGAAACCGGGTAAGACCATCAAACATTTTTCAGCGGCTGTTTCCACCTCGTAAATTTTGGCGACTTTGCGAGTAAGAGAGTAATCTCTAAGCAGTGTAAAACTTCTCTAGAAAAGCATGAGGCGTCCGGAGCCGGCTTTAAACAGTGAGTATTCACAAATATATCGCCCATTGCTCACTGATTCGAGAGAAGTTCCCCGTCTGTTAAGGGAAATAAGTAGGTTAGGTTAGGTTAGGTTGAATGGAGGATCGGTCATGCACCATGACCGGCTCATGGCATTGACATACACGTAGGCCAGCAATTCGGCCTGTTGTGCGCACCTGATTTCGTCTACGAATTCCCTCCCCCCTTATCCTACGTTAGGAATTTGGTCCCCTCTATAAAGTTACTTAAATTCCTTATGTCTATTGCTTTGACGGCCGATAGGTCATCTAAAGTGTCCTAAAATAAGTAAGTAAGTAAGTAAAACTTTCAGATACTGAAAATCTACGAAGTTGAAAAGTTAATTCGTTTATTTGGACAATTAAAAAAACTGCGTAACCTTCAAATATGGGAAATGCACAAATCTGAGAAGTGAAATCGGTTATTTGGACAATTAATAACTGCATGACTTTCCAATGCTGAAAATTTACCAATTTGAAAAATGAATTGGAATTTTGACAATTAAAAATAACCGTACAACTTTCAAATGCTGAAAATTTACCAATTTGAAAATTGAATTCGATTTTGGACAATTAAAACAACTGCAAAACATTCAAATGCTGAAAATTTACATATTTGGAAATTGGATTCAGTTATTTTAGGAAATTCAGATTTAATTTTCAAACAACAAAAGTAACTCTACATTTGTCTCAATTGTTTTTATCCAATTTTACTTGCAGCTTAAAAATTACTGGCATTTGCCATTGGGCTAAGACCACGCCCATTTCGGGATACAAAAATCACAAAACTCCACAGTCATGTCATAATTCGCAGGAAAGTTAAGCGTTTTTAACATCTTCAAGGGCGAAAATAATCACTGTGTGCCTTCTGGCTGGGAATTACGAAACGAAGGCGTGTTCAAACGAGGCCCCCGTTCAAATCGGGCGAAAAGTGAAATATTCCGACGGGAAATCACATCAAATAGGTATCTTGTAATTATACAATCACCAAGAATCTGGCTCCATTTCTATTTTTCTATTTGTCGGGATTTTGTGTGTTTTATTTTCTATTTTTTTCTTTTTTTTGGTTTTTTCATTACAAGTTTGCACACATACACACACACTCAGACACAGCAGCAGCAGCAGCAATTATGACACTCGGTGTAAACTCCTGTGGCCCAGTGTATTTGTGTTCGTTATGTCTGTGCACCAAAAAGGGGCACGTACATTTAATGTTTGCTGCGAACAAATGACTGATTGTGTGCTGGTTGGTGGGGGCACCCACAAGCCAACGTCAACGAAAATGTCTGGGCTCGGTTATAAAACCCTTTGGAGTGCACTCTCCCCTGGCCAGACTCTCTTAGGCACACACAGCGGGAGAGTGAGAGTACGTTTTAAGAGAAACACAAAACACTCAAAGATGAATTTCCCCTACAATTGTGTTGGCGTTTTACGAAATACACACACTGTTGGGCTCTCCGTTTTGTAATTAATTAGCCAAATGAGTAAAAGAGAAGTTGAGTAAGAGAGCGAGTAATTACACACACACACACACACACACCGAATGTTTAAGGAGTACATGAGATGTTTCCCCTGTTTTAAGTGGGCTGCTTGCAATTAACTCCGATCAGTCTTGCCGGCTTACTTAGTAAACGCACTACATACACTCACATTACGTATCGTGCTGTCTCGTTATACCCCCTCCACACAGGCGCGCTCACATATTAACACAGTACCGCACAGACACACACACACAAGTATCTCGTAGTTTGTCGTCACTCAATCAGTTTTTCTTCATAGAGGCGCAGGCAGACAGGCAGTGATTGTTGTTGGTGCTGGTATGTGTTGGTGTTGCAGTTGCTGTTGTTGTTGTTGTTGTACAAAAGTCGATTATTCGTAATTAAATATAATTACGTCTATTATGAATTTGGGTTTTGTTTTTGTAATTATAGGCTTTGCCTGCATTGCCTTAATTCAAAATAACGAAGCATCACGCATTCTCAGTGTGTTCCCATCACCTTCCAAATCGCATTTGCTCATACACTTGGCCATAGCCGAGACCTTGGCGGATGCTGGTCACGACGTCACTGTGTTGGCCACCACCGCTGACGCCAATGACTCGCTGCCCCGTCATCCGGCCGCATATAAATTCATTGGTCTCGCGGGCCCCATGTTGGACAGCTCATTTGCCCAGCAAATGATTGAGCGCCCTTTACCGCTCCATCAGCGTGTCAATCGCATTTTAGGGCAAATTTTCACATTGGCCAATGCCAGCCTTAATCATCCGCAAATGTTAGATTTTCTGCAGACTCATGAGGCGGGCGATTTCGATATTCTGCTGTTGGGTTATTTCATGAATGACTTCATGCTGGGTCTGGGTGCCCATTTTCAATGTCCCGTCATATTGTCCTTTATGGTGCAGCCGATATTTCCCATAAATCGCATGATTGGTAATCCGCCAGAGACCGCGTATGTGCCGAATTTGTTTACACGTTTGCGTCAGCCGATGACATTTTGGTCCAGAGTCAAAAATAACTTGTCATCGTTGTTTGAGCAACAGGTTTTGGCCACCATCATGGCTTGGAAAATGCACGGATTGTACGGGTAAGTGAGGGAGTGAGGATGATGTGAACCGGAAAAAAAACAATAAAAGAAAAGATTAGATAATAGAAACGAAATGGATGGCGAGAGTAATAAAAGTGTACAAGAAAACGACTACGAGGTGGGGACGGGAAGTATTGTGATACCGGTGGGTGACGCCGATGTGATGGGTAGTTTGGTTGAGTGTAACAAAAAAGACCGGGAAAGTGCATTTAATTGAACCGCTGGTAACTTTACAAGGAGGTAGCGACGCCGCCCAGCGCCGATTGTTCATTGGGAGATTTTTCAGAATTTTTGGGGAATGTTTCATAAATTAGTTGGGGGATTTTTCAGAATTTTTGAGGGATATTTCATAAATTATTTCGAGGATTTGTCGAATTTTTGAGAAGTGTTTCTTAAATTATTTCGAGGATTTTCAGAATTTTTGGGAAATGTTTCATAAATTATTTGGGGGAGTTTTTAGAATTTTGGGGGAATGTTTCTTTAACTATAGTTATTGAAGTTATTATAGCTATTTGAAGGAATTTTTAGAACTTTTGGAATGTTACATAAATTGTTTGGGGATTTTTCATTAATTATTTTTGGCGATTTTTCAGAATTTTTGAGGAACATTTCATAAATTACTTCGAGAATTTCCAATTTTTTTTGCAATTTTTCATAAATTATTTGGGGGATTTTTCAAAATTTTTGAGGAACATTTCATAAATTACTTCGAGAATTTCCAATTTTTTTTGGAATTTTTTATAAATTATTTGGAATATTTTTCAGAGTTTTTGGTGAATGTTTCATAAATTATTTTGGGGAATTTTTCAGAATTCTTGGGGAACGTTTCATAAATAACTTCGAGGATTTTAAGATTTTTTGTTTTGAATTTTTCATAAATTATTTTAGTGAAATTTTTCAGAATTGTTGGGAAATTTTTCAGAGTTTTTGAAGAGTGTTTCATAAACTATTTGAGATATTTTTCAGAATTTTTGGGAAATGTTTCTTAAACTATTTGAAGGAATTTTTAGAACTTTTTTGGAATGTTCCATAAATTGTTTGGGGATTTTTCATAAATTATTTTGGGGATTTTTTTAGAATTTTTGGGAAATGTTTCATAAATGAATTGGGGTATTTTTCAGATTTTGTTGGTAGTGTTTCATACATTATGTTGTGGGATTTTTCATAATTTTTGAGGAACGTTTCATAAATTATTTCGAGGAATTTCATTTTTTTTTTTTTTTGAATTTTTCATAAATTATTTGGTGAAATTTTTCAGAATTTTTTGGGAAATTTTTCATAAAGGATTTGGGGTTTTTTTTTTAGAATTTTTGGGGAACGTTTAATAAATTATTTGGGGGATTTTTCAGAATTTTTGGGGAATGTTTCATAAATAATTTGGGGAATGTTTCTTAAATTATTTGGGGCATTTTTTAAAAAAAAATTTTCAATGTTTCATAAATTATGTGGGGAATTTTTCAGAATTTTGAAAATCCTTCTTAAATGTATTTGGTGATTTTTCGGAATTTTGGGTTACATAAATTATTTCGAGAATTTTCAGATTTTTTTTTTTGAATTGTTCATAAATTGTTTGGGGAATTTTGCAGAATTTTTGGAGAATATTTCATAAACTATTTGAGATATTTTTCAGAATTTTTGGAAAATGTTTCTTAAATTTGAAGGATTTTTTTGATTTTTTTTTGGAATGTCCCATAAATTGTTTGGGGATTTTTCAGAATTCTTGGGGTACATAAATTATTTCGAGAATTTTCAGATTTTTTTTTTTTAATTTTTCATAAATTGTTTGGGGAAATTTTTCAGAAATGATTTGGGGGATTTTTTAAAATTTTTGGGGAATGTTTCGAAAAATATTTTATGGGATTTTATAGAATTTTTGGGGAACGTTTCATAAATTATATCCAGGATTTTCAGAATTTTTGGGGAATATTTCATAAATGTTTTGGGAGATTTTATAGAATTTTTGGGGAATGTTTCATACATTATCTGGGGGATTTTTCAGAATTTTTATAAATTAATTACAGGATTTTCCGAATTTTTGGGGAATGTTCCATAAATTATTTTGGGGGATTTTATAGAATTTTTGGGGAATGTTTCATAAATTATATGGGGGATTTTTCAGAATTTTTGTGAACATTTCTCATAAATGATGTAAAGAACTTCAGAATTTTTTTTATAAATTAGTTTGGGGATTTTTTTTAGAATTTTTGATGAATTATTTTGGAGATTTTTCAGAATTTTGTTGGAATGTTTCATACATGATTTGGGAGATTTTTCAGATTTTTGACGGAATGTTTCATAAATTATTTCAAATCTTAATTTTTATTGCAATTCGATAGAAAAATGAAAAATTCTCTTAATCCCAAAATATTAAAAGTTAATATTTAGAAAGATATAGCACATTTAATTATAGCATAAGCGGCACACAGAAAAAACGCTTTCCTATAAAATTTTATTTTTGATGCTTAGGCCTTTTTCAATTCTAACAGATTTGATTAATTTGCCCGTTACCGTCTTTGGTCTTTCTTTCGTGTTATGATTGTCAAAGATATTGCTGTAGTATTTGGGTATGGAAGTGCTTGCAATTCTAAATCGGTGACGCGGTTTGTTTACAGCCTACAATAAACATAATCGTCTGACCATTCAGAAAGTGTGTTTGGCGAAATCAGATGGTGTTTCGAAGCCATTTTCTTTGAGTTTCAAACGAATTTTAGAGATAGTTAGAGCCGTGGACTTCTCAATATCGACGAAAGTCTGTCATCCAACCAGTTGATGACAACTGTCTTTTCAAAAGTCCAGAAGGAACCGAATGATTTTCTACAATTCACAGAAGCCTTCTGAAAATGTCGAATCGTCTAGCTGCTCTGCAGTTGGGTTCTCATTTAGGACTTTGATGTTTGTGTTATCGAAATCTGTGTCATCGATAGATCAGCTTCGTCATAAATTATCCCACCCAAACGAAGAATGGAGATTATCATTTCTCTGTTACCTTTACAGTTCATTTGCATAGACTTAAATTCATTTACAAAAAATGTTCTATGCTTTTGTTGAAATTCTTTTTGATTTTATTTTCAAATTTATTTTCGTTTAAATTTGGCCAAATGTTTCAGGTCTCAGAACATTGAAGTCAGCTTAGCCTTTGCCATGTCTAACTCTCCGATTATTTAAAATTCTTGATTTTCCAAATACGCAATCATCGACGCAAACCGCCCTCGTATCCATCTAACAACATTTTCACCCGAGTATTTGCTTCAGTCAAACACAAACTATAACAACTTTCTACCTGTTCATTTTTTTTTTTTGGGCGCGTCATTGTCTCAACAAAATATTTGAAATATCTCAAAGGATTAACAATAAACCGTGACTGGCTGTGAAGACACTGGGATTTGGGAAAACACTTAAAGACTAGACGCTCGTGTCTATCCCTATTTAAGGTCAATTTTAGTGTTTCCACGCAACTACCCTTGGAACACAAACACACACACACAGCGTGATCTCTTTCTTTGCCAACTACCTGGTCTGTCTAACCGTTCATAATTTCACGTATCTGGCCAACAAAGATGCTGTAACGCTAATGTTGGATATCTGACTTCACATGGTTTGAAATTGAAACTTTGAAGGGACAGACGTTGGCTTCGGTTGTTGGTTTGTTTGTCGAGTCTGATTGGTTCCCTAGAAGGGCGATTGTGTTAATTGATGGACTCTAGTATTGCCGAGTTTCGTTTACCACGCCAGTCATTGTGAAACTCAATTAAGTGTCTTCTTTTCTGGAAAATCGTTCCTTTAAACGCGAAACTAATCTCGAAGTTATGAGCCGTTCTTAGATTCCCACAGGAAATTACACACATGAGAGTAATATGAAATTAACCCTCTAACCGGCACGACAGGCAACACTATTAATGAAGACCGCCAAAAACCGTGCTTTTTTTTGGAAAAAAAAAAAAAAATATTTATTTATTTATTTGTTAATTTTTTTTGGAAAAAAAAAAAAAAATATTTATTTATTTATTTGTTAATTACAATACAAAGTAAATTTATATTCTAATTTTGGGTCCAAGGGTAAACCGGGTGACAAAGACCATTTGGCTTGATTTTTGCAGCGACAGACCAAAGCCTCTGGTGGGAATCAAACCCACAACCCCCACGCTGATAGGCAAGCACGCTACCAACATGCCTACGGGGGCACTTAAAAAAAAAAAAAAAAAAAAAAAAAAAAAATATTAAATTGTTTATTTAACTAAAATAAAAAAAAATTTAACTAAAGTGTCATATTTCTTTTACCTGCAGATACAATTTCCCCGCCGATCGCTATCCACCGTTGGAGGAGGTTTACAAAAATGTCTCCTTGGTCTTGACCAATCATCACTTCAGCCAGGGACCCATACGTCCCAATGTCCCCGCCCTCATTGAAATCGGTGGCATACAAATTAAAGAACAGCCCAATCCGCTGCCCGCAGACTTAGCTGAAATCATGGATTCTGCGGAGAATGGCATCATCTACTTTAGTTTGGGCACGAATGTGCAAGGCTCCAACTTGTCCAAGGAAAAGGCCAAAATGATTTTCAATGTTCTGTCCCAGCTGCCGTACAAGGTTTTGATGAAATGGGGTGATTCGGATATGCCTGGACAATCGGCCAACATCATCTACAAGAGTTGGTTGCCCCAGGACGACATCTTGGCCCATCCCAATTTGAAGTTGTTCATCACTCATGGCGGCCAGGGCAGTGTGGTCGAGTCCCAGTATCATGGCGTACCCATGGTGGGCATACCCTTCTTTGGCGATCAACACTCCAACATGGCCAATGTTAAGAAATCCGGCTTCGGTCTGAGTTTAGACTATGCCTCGCTCACTGAAGAAGGTCTCAGGGCCACGATGCTGGAAGTACTCAACAATGCCGTGTATCGGGAAAATGTACAAGAGTTCTCTAAACTTTACCGCGACCGTCCCATGACGCCCCGCCAGCTGGTGCGCTACTGGGTGGACTATGTGATACGACACAAGGGAGCGAAACATTTGCAATCGCCTGCCGTGCACATGTCCTGGTGGCAACTGAATTCGTTGGATGTGATTGCTTTCCTTTTGGCCATTGTCTTTGCTGTGGTGGGCATTTTTGTGGTCTTGTGCAGATTTGTGTGTTGTCGACGCCGGAAGGTTGCCACAAAGTCGGCTACCAAGGCGAAAAAGAATAAATAGATAGGGTAGAGATTTAATAGACTTTAACGAATTATTTTTTGTTAAAAGTAATATTTTTGTATAAAAACAATTACGTTTTATTGAATTTTTATAATAAAAACAAAGGTGGCTTTTATTTTAATGTATTTGTAGGAGTCAAGGTAAGGTAACGATGAACGAATAGGGTGGTTCGAAAATATCGTCTGATATAAATGTTTGTAAATCTTTATCTAAATATATATTTACCCTCGACACTGATTCACTGATACACTGATTCACTGACTCTGTCACGCAGTACAAATTTTTTTTTCCAATTTTTTTTTTTCAACAAAAACATTTTTTTTTTCCACAAACATTTTTTTTTTCAAGAAAAAATTTTTTTTTCAACAAAAATTGTTTTTGGAACAAAATGTTTTTTTTCAAGAAACATTTTTTTTTACAACAAAAATTTTTTTTTTCAAACAAAATTTTTTTTTTTTTCTACAAAATTTGTTTTCCATATTTCAACGGGCGCCATAGGCGCATTACAACTTACTAGTTTTGTATATTGTTCTTTCGGTGTGAGGCAATTTCTTTTATTGCTTAATTTTGGCAAAGCTTCTGTTGCGAATCGAACCCCCACACTGATAGGCAAGCACGCTACCAACTCGCCTACCATGGCGCCATCCGAAGGATTTTTTCATATGGAACAGGCTGCGTAGCACTGCGGTGGGAAACCGAAAATACGAAAAGTTGTTAACATGGGAAATATTTTTCAAAAAATATCCAATTCTCCGATATTCAATGTTAAAACTTTAAAATTATCGGTTGCTCCTTGCCTAAAAGAATATTTTTTTTAAAAAACTCAACAGACATTGGTTGTTAACTTTGGAAATATTTTTCAAAAAACATCCAATTCTCCGATATTCAATCTTAAAACCTTAAAATGGTCGGTAGCTCCTTGCCTAAAAGAAATTTTTTTTAAAGAACTCAACACACATTGGTTGTCAACTTTGGAAATATTTTTTAAAAAACATCCAATTCTACGGTATTCAATGTTAAAACCTTAAAATGGTCGGTAGCTCCTTGCCTAAAAGAAATTTTTTTTAAAGAACTCAATTTTTGGAGAACACATTGGTTGTTAACTTTGGAAATATTTTTCAAAAAATATCCAATTCTCCGATATTCAATGTTAAAACTTTAAAATTATCGGTTGCTCCTTGCCTAAAAGAATATTTTTTTTAAAAAACTCAACAGACATTGGTTGTTAACTTTGGAAATATTTTTCAAAAAACATCCAATTCTCCGATATTCAATGTTAAAACCTTAAAATGATCGGTTGCTCCTTGCCTAAAAGAAATTTTTTTTAAAGAACTCAACACACATTGGTTGTCAACTTTGGAAATATTTTTCAAAAAACATCCAATTCTACGGTATTCAATGTTAAAACCTTAAAATGGTCGGTAGCTCCTTGCCTAAAAGAAATTTTTTTTAAAGAACTCCATTTTTGGAGAACTCATTGATTGTCAACTTTCGAAATATAAGGAAAAGTTGCCAACTTTGGAAATATTTTTCAAAAAATATCCAATTCTCAATGTTAAACCCTTGAAATGGTCGGTTGCTTCTATCCTACAAACAATTTTTGAGAGAACACATTGGTCGGAAATCGAAAAATACGAAAATTTGTTAACTTTGGAAATATTTTTCAAAAAATATCCAATTCTCCGATATTCAATGTTAAAACCTTAAAAATTGTCGGTTGCTCCTTGCCTACAAACAATTTTTGAGAGAACACATTGGTCGGAAATCGAAAAATGCGAAAAGTTGTTAACTTTGGAAATATTTTTCAAAAAACATCCAATTCTCCGGTATTCAATGTTAAAACCTTAAAATGGTCGGTTGCTCCTTGCCTACAAACAATTTTTAGAGAGAACACATTGGTCGGAAATCGAAAAATACGAAAAGTTGTTAACATTGGAAATATTTTTCAAAAAATATCCAATTCTCCGATATTCAATGTTAAAATGATCGGTTGCTCCTTGCCTACAAACAATTTTTGAGAGAACACATTGGTCAGAAATCGAATAATACGAAATGTTGTTAACTTTGGAAATATTTTTCGAAAAATATCCAATTCTCCGATATTCAATGTTAAAATGATCGGTTGCTCCTTGCCTAAAAGAATTTTTTTTAAAGAACTCAACAGACATTGGTTGTTTTTTCATGATATTTCTTTTCTATTATAAAGTTTGAACGTTGACATTATGTGTGAAACTCTACGTCATTTAAATGACCACCCTAGCGAAGTTTTGCCAGCACTGATACTTTTGAGGTAATTTTGGACCACTTTAGGGCACATATTGGGCGGTACCTAAGCCATATTTTGACGAACGTTGGTTCTTAAGTGCTCAAGAGTTAAAGGTTAATCTGCATAAACACGGTCCACAAAAAAATTGCGTGAGGCTGTCATACCAGTGAACCACATCCACTGTGGCTGCCGTAGTCGAGAGTGAGCAACTCCGTTCTCAACAGCTCAACATTTTATGAAGCAGTTTCATATCAGAAGTCAATCATATACTTCTGTTACAATTTTTTATTTAAAATGTTGTTTTTTTTGGGTTTTATTGAGGGATTTTTCAGAATTTTTTTATTGGGTTTTTGGGCTTTCATATTGGTCTTTTGAGGAAATTCTTCATTTGGGGCATTTTCAAATAGCCTTATTCGCTCAGCTATTGAGCGAACACGATCATTCGCTTCATTGTTGCTTCTCAGTCCTCGAAATATACAACGATTAGGTTGAGGATCGAAAAATACGTACGTGAGAAGCCAATGCATTCTCAGAGAAATCTTTTTGTTGTTGCTAAGCCATTTTGTTGTGTCTGCACAGGGGCAAACAAATATCACTACTATTCGACCTATTTAAACAATATGTACCTAAAATCGCACTTAATCCTATCGTAAACCTAATCCTTATCGTATCGATGGACATCTGGATTATTAATATGCGTAGTGGCTCTAGGGTAATTAGCGCCAGTTGTCAATTGCAATATCAGCCCCATCCAGCTAAATAACAAACGCATCTGATGATTAGATTGTATAGTTCGAGAAATCTAATCACAATCACTAAAGTTTGATTATTTTTCGTTTTTGTATGGTAATAGATTCGCCAGTCTGGTCTGTGTCATAGAGAGAAACACTAAGTCGGTTGCCGAAAATAAAAGTTCATTAGCCATGAAAACGCCTTACCTTGGACTAATTACTGTTGTCCTCGGTCTCTGTGCCACATCCGGCCACACTGCACGGATATTGGCCTTCTTTCCCTCGATTTCCTATTCAAATCTGATACTTCATGCCGCCGCAGCCGAAGCTCTAGCTGAAGCTGGCCACAATGTTACGGTCTTTTCCAATCATCCCAATCCCAGCCCCAGGGCCACCTACAACTACATCCATCTCGAATATCAGCTGCAGAATAATGTCCATCAGTTAATTAATAAAACCGAGCCGGCTATGAAGAGACATCTCACAGTGATGAACGATCGGGTGCAATGTTCCAACCACACCCTGAATCATCCGAAAATGAGGGAATTCCTTCGTGACCACCGTGCCGGTGATTTCGATGTGGTCCTTGTAAACTATTTATTAAATGATTTTCTGTTCGGATTGGGTGCACACTTCCGGTGTCCCATTGTGTTGACCGTTACGTCCTGTCCGGTGTGTGTTACGAGGCGTTTTCTGGGCAACCCATCGTTGATGTCGCACGAATCTGAAATTGGACAGATGTGGGAAGAGTCGACGAGTATTCGCCAACGACTTCGGAATGTGATAAATAATGTGAAAATACGATTGTTTCTAAATCACTATGTGAATGACATAAATTATTTGTACAGGTAAGTGTGATATGAAATTGCTAATAATATGAAATATTTTGGAACAATTTAAAATATCCAGTGTTGCCTATGGAAATTAATTAAAAAAGATTACGCCATGCGCATGATTCCCTTGTAAGAATTGCCTACTCTATGTGTATCTACAACGAGTAGAAAGTTTTAGATTGGAATACAGCATAAGAATTGTTGTTGGCAACCCTGTAATTGAAACCACTTTGACTATTAGCCAATGGGAACACATTTTGAGCGACGTCATTCGCCCAACATGCGCATAACATTTTTTATCTGCGCGGGATGGCGTAATCTTTGTTTCTTAAGTTCCTCTTTGAATCAACCTGGCTCTCTACCTCTGTTGAGAGACTTACACCATGTCATTTACACCCTGAGCTTTGCATGGTTTATATCAGGCCTTTGGAGTCGTGTCAATATTGCTCGACTCCGACATCAGTTGTTCAATAACAAAATTTTGAAAATTATATTTCCGTTCACTATTTCTATACTCCACATCACACTGAGGTGCATTTGTACACAGAAAAAAATAATTTTTCGATTCAATGAAAATATTCACAAACATAAAATTCATTGAAAATCCTGTGATAAAACAATTTGTCAACTTAAAGAAAATATTCGTATACTGTTTATCAAAAATATTTTTGATGAAGAAAGTTTCATATATACAAAAAAATTTGTATGTCGTTCATTAAAAATATTTTTGATGAAAACATTCACATTCAACAAAAAAATTTGCATATCTACAAAAAAAATTGTAGGTCGTTTATTGAATGTTATTTTACGTTGAGAGGAGAGAGAAGATAAGATCATTTCTGTGGGTGAGAAACTAATTTTTTAGTATGTATGTATTTATTTTGTATGTATCCATGTTGATGTGTTGATGCAGTTGTAGCTTTTTGGAGGTTGTTCAGCTCAAAGGTGTACACATAAATTATTATTGATTTGATATTCGAAACAAAGAAAACCAAACCAAGAGTAAATTTAATAGAAATGAATAAGTCTTTTTACAATTTGTTTTGTCACGTTTTTTTCTAACATTTTTGTCAGAAATGATTTCATTGCTAAAACGGATCAATCAATTAGAATTATGCAATTTTTGAAATTAACAATAAATTTGTCCATCAACAATTATCAAATTTCGTTTTTTTTTCGCATATTTGTGAAAAATTATATTAAATATTGAAACGAAATTTAATAAAATAGATCGAAAAATATTATAATTTTTAAAATTTTGTTTAATATTTGGTAAATTGCTTATCATATTTACGAAAAAATTTATGTAATATTAAAAGAAATTTTATAAATTAGATAACCAAAATACAAATTATAAAAAATATAAAATTTGTTGTCGATTCAATTCATCAATTGATTTTCGTAAATATGCTAAAAATTTATCAATATTAAAACGAAATTTAATAAATGGGATCAACAAAAAAATTCATTAAAAATATCCAAATATTTGATGAATTGTTTTGTTGATACATTTCATCAAACTTTGTTTCAATATTGGACAAATTTTTTAGCAGATTAACGAAAAGTTTCATTGAGAAGTGATGAAATTCTTGTACAAATATTTTCATTGAAATTTTTTGGTTGTCTTTTTTTTCTGTGTATCTTCAAGATAAAACAGTTTATATAATCGAAAATATTTCAAATTTTAAAAAATATTAACAGATTAACTTGTTTTCAATAAATTTTCGCAGGTTGGAAGAGACTCGGACTGTATCTAATTTTTCCTCGGAGTCTCCGAGTATTATTGCACTGCCATTCTTTCCAGGCTTCTCCAGCGCCAGCAAATATTTTGTTGTAAATGTTAATCAATGTCTTGATAGTGTTCCAGCCTTCTGTCCCCACTTAACATGGGCTCAACTCCAGGGTGGAACATTTAAAATTTGAATCAGCTAGAAAGAAAAGGTACTGAAAGTTGTTTTCCAATTTCTGGTTTTATTGGAAATGTTGAACTTTGCCATTTAATAATGGAATACAATATCATTCATATGACAACCACGACTGGCTTTGACAGATGATGAAGAATTTTTACGAAAAAGTCGTGTTTTCAGATTAAGCTCATTTTCATTTCGGTGGCTATGACAATAAGAACAATATGGAGTTTGGAGAATCCACACGGGACTATTGAGAAGCCAGTGCCGCCACAACGAGTCGCTGTCTGTTGTCGATAAATCACTTTTGGTTGGACCCAAAAAGTCGTCTGTTGTTTCTAAATGTCGCTTTTTGAGTATCAAAATATTTAATTCTTAAAAACAACTATAGCGGTATTGGTAAAGTGAGGTTAAGTTACCAGGAAAGATAAACCAAATGACAAACGGACTAAATGATTTTCCAATAGATGGCAGCTACTCTTTTTTCTACGACAGCGTCCATTATTTCTTATGGAACGCATAAAGACATCTATTACTAAAATGAGTACCAAAATTCGAGCAAACCGACTTAGGTCGATCATCTCAAAGACAATTAAAGACACAGACGCCCTAAGTAGTTTGCTAAATATTTCCAAAAAAGAGGACGTATGTGTATATTGTCAGCATAAAGCCAGTACTTTCTCTTATCTACTTTGTAAAACTGTCAAACGACATGGGACGTCTGCCCTCTGTATGATCTTTGATTGTCTTTGGAAAGATACGTAAAGATACGTAAACATTTTTATTGTCGATTAGAATCCTCTGCATGGAAACCCATGAAAATAACATTCAATTCACATTTGATGATATGATGTTAATTTTGAACTCAACCAAATTAACCCTCCGATCAGTGGGGAGACTCAGCTTAAAGTCCGCACAAACAGAAATGTTATGCAGGAATTGCAATAGAAGCAATTCGTTGTGGTCAGAGCCAAAAAAAAAAATTCTCGACTGATCCTTAAAGAAAATCCTCAACCTCAACTGACGCGATGAAGCTGAGCTTTGTCAATAAGTGAAATGTGAATTACTGGACAGCCAGGACAGTCACACATGGGTTCTAAAAGACTCCATGGCATCCACAAAATGTTATTGTGAGTTACATATTTTGCCATGGAGGTGTAATTGGTTCAAATTTTTGCCACCATATACAGCCAAGCTATGTTCAACGATTATTGTTTCCCATAATGACGTCGACAATTAGATGGCGTCACGTTGCCGATCAAACTGTTGAAGGAAAAGTTTCGTAAACGGGTAATCAAGAGAAATGCAAGGATTACTGAAGTTTTTTTTTTGAAAATAAAGTTGAAAATTGTGAAATTTGTGGTATTCGCGGGTCCATAAAAAAATGCAAAATAATAGGTTTTGGACTTCAATTAAAAAGAGTTTTCTAGCTTTCTTTTTTTTTTAATTTGTTAGTATTCGGGTCTTTTTCTATACAATCTCTAAGTAAAGTTTATAATTTGTTTACCAGAACTTTGTTAACCCTTTAGCAACTGAAGTCAAACCCGCTAACCATTAGGAATGGCTGTTAGCGATGATCATCCAAAGGCACTCTTAGTGGTTAAAGGTGGTTAAACATTTGCAATTTGTGTGTCACCTTATCAACCCAACTATAATAGCTCGGGTTAAAGTACTTTTCGGTACTATTTTTCATTCATCTGATGGCTGCCCGTTTCCGAATTTAGCATTCACCACATCGCTGAATGATAAACAAAAATATTTTTATGTTAACCTTTAAAATGAAAAAAAACAAATGAAAAATATATGTATGTCGTAGTTGTTCTTTGGTTTATTTGTTAGTTATAAATATTCATAACTTGCAGATTTGCATACCCGTCCATCACACGCTTACGTTGTGTCTGGCCAGAAAGTGTCTTCTTCTTGTGTTGCGGTGGATATCTTCTAGCTGATCTGTTTCTGTAAAAACAAAAGAACGCAAACAAAATTAAAACTAAATAATATTTCACGGAATAAATGAAATAAGAAGAAGTGGGAAAAAAAAACATATTTTTATTAATCACTCTGCAGGCAAACCTGTCGTGAATAATTAATTAACATGCCAGGGTTGCCAAAGACAGGGGAATTGTATTCAAAGAATGTATGAAATTGTTCGCTTTAAAACGGTTTTAATTGGCTACGATCTCCCTTCTAAATTTTTCGACTCTTTCGAAGGAGTCTATCCCTTTATTAGTAAAGGGCTAGGCGACTTCATTATATAATCTTAATATATATTTACCCTCGACACTGATTCACTGATACACTGATTCCCTGATTCACTGACTCGGTCACGCAGTACGTAGGAATTTAAATAGGCATTCTATAATAATTCTATAAATAATAATAATAAAAAAAATAATATTTTTTTTTGTACAGAAATTGTGTTTTCCCCAAATTTTTTTTTCAACAAAATTTTTTTTTTTCAACAAAATTTTTTTTTTCAACAAAAATTTTTTTTTTCAGCAAAAATTTTTTTTTCAACAAAAATCTTTTTTTTAACCAAATTTTTTTTTTTCCACAAAAATTTTTTTTTTCAACAAAATTTTTTTTTTCAACATAAAATTTTTTTTTTCAACAAAAATTTTTTTTCCACAAATTTTTTTTTTTTTTACAAAATAGTTTTCTCAAAATATTTTTTACAAAATTTTTAAAATTAAGTAACAAATACTTTCTCAAGCAAATTAACGGGCGCCATAGGCGCATTACAACTTACTAGTATATATATATACTGTATATACCTAGTATATAATATTCAGATTGCGAACTTATTATAAAACCATTAAAAAAATCTCCAGTCGTATAATCCAACATACAGATTCAATCAGCCTTAGACTATTTGTAAGATGAGATAAAACAAATATTTTGCCATTGCTCAAATATTTCAATAGAATTCAAAATTAGTCAGCCGCATGATCCAACATTTAGGTAACCTCAGTCTTAGATTTTTTGTAGGCTAAGACACGCAAAATAGTCCATGCAACTATTTTGCTATTACAGAAATATTTTAATAGAATTCAAAATTCGTCAGCCGCATGATCCAACATACAGGTTCAATCAGCCGTAGACTATTTGTAAGATGAGATAAACAAAATGGCCCATGCAACTATTTTGCTGTTACAGAAATATTATAAAATCATTAAAAAATCTCCAGTCGTATAATCCCACATCCTGAGACTATTTGTAAGATGAGATAAAACAAATATTTTGCCATTGCTCAAATATTTTAATAGAATTCAAAAATCGTCAGCCGGATGATCCAACATTTAGGTAACCTCCATCTTAGATTTTTTGTAGGCTAAAACACACAAAATAGTCCATGCAACTATTTTGCTATTACAGAAATATTTTAATAGAATTCAAAATTCGTCAGCCGCATGATCCACCATACAGGTTCAATCAGGCTTAGACTATTTGTAAGATGAGATAAACAAAATGGTCCATGCAACTACTTTGCTATTGGTCAAATCTAATATATATTTACCCTCGACACTGATTCACTGATACACTGATTCCCTGATTCACTGATTCACTGACTCTGTTCTATAATAATTCTATAAATAATAATAATAAAAAAAATAATATTTTTTTATTGTACAGAAATTGTGTTTTCCCCAAATTTTTTTTTTTCGACAAAAATTTTTTTTTTTCAGGAAACATTTTTTTTTTCAACAAAATTTTTTTTTTCCACAAAAATTTTTTTTTTCAACAAACATTTTTTTTTCTACAAAATTTTTTTTTTCAGCAAACATTTTTTTTTCTACAAAATTTTTTTCTTCCAATTTTATTTTTTTTCGAAATTTTTTTTTTACAAAATAGTTTTCTCAAAATATTTTTTACAAAATTTTTAAAATTAAGTAACAAATACTTTCTCAAGCAAATTAACGGGCGCCATAGGCGCATTACAACTTACTAGTATTTTAATAGAATTCAAAAATCGTCAGCCGGATGATCCAACATTTAGGTAACCTCCATCTAAGATTTTTTGTAGGCTAAGACACACAAAATAGTCCATGTAACTATTTTGCTATTACAGAAATATTTTAATAGAATTCAAAATAGAAGCTGATTTCAGTGTTCCTACAGAATTGACATGCAAGCTGCAGATCTACGATATTCTTGCACAAAATCTATTTTCACAGACGATTTCTAAGCTCCTCTTTGGGAATACGGCACTCTTACATTCGTCATTGTTTGGCAACCCTTGACAAATTACAATCAGCTCAACGACACTCACACACACACACACACATGAACACTTACCGACAATTGTTTATATGAATGTAAACTAATGAATGCACGATCGCCACAGATTGAATAATTAACCTTAAAGTAAAGAACAAATGAAAAAAAAAAACAAAAAAAATGTTTAGTATTCAGAGAAATGAAACAACCATAAACGACATAGTAGTTGCTACCGACATAATATACTGCCCGAAAATGTAATAAGAAATATGCTAAAAAAAAGAAGGGTCATAAAAAAAATTAACTGTGAATCCGTTTGTTTGAAAAAAATCATTAGTTAAAATTGGAGATAATCAAGGAACTACTAAAGGAATTCATAAAAAACGGAGGAAAAATTGTATCCCTTTGAACTGAACTTAAGCGAACCGCAACCAGCTGCCAAAAAGCTCATCAGCCGGCCAAAACCAATCTCAGCCAGATCGTCTAGGCGAATGTAGTCAGAACCTTGTGGTGTCCTGTTCCCCAGAGCAGCACAGAAATGCCATTTTACGGAATTCTCCTCCTATTCATCCCCCATCACTGTATATCAGGCGTGGCCCAAATCAGACGGGGATACTGACACTCAGGTTCCTTTTTCCATCTCTAGTTAGCAGTTTTTATTGGGGTGAATTCGACAATATTCTTAAATGTTTTGAGAGGCATACCAACCACGGCATTTATCTCTTCACTAAGATTTCTTGTACTTCATGTATTTCTTCCCACTAAAAATTGTGTGAACTTAACATTATTTTTCGCACTGTCTTTAGGTACACACTCAAAAATCATGCCGAACATTAAGAACGACATAAAAGTAACAAGTATTCAAATATGCAAGAAATAATTATCGTTCAAGGTCTACACCCTACACGGGCCGCAGGCCAGTCGTGCGTTAACCATTACAAATTGGTTTGTATACAAATGTCAGGCTAATTGTTTATGATTGGAGAATGAAATTCAGGGAACAATTTTAACAAGCCATAACTAACCTATCTCACATATTTCGGGTGTCATATGAAATGTAGGGTATAAAAATACATTTTCATATTTGTAGAAATCATTAGAATGACCAGTGTTGCCAAGTATTTTTCATTAAATACCGCCAAATCTGACTAAAAAACCTCTAGAAACCGCTAAATTTTTAATTTAGCGGGATTTTCTTCAAAAATACCGCTAAACCATTGGAAATAATTGAAATTTGTTGAAAATTTTGACTTCAATCTTTTTTAATTTCAAGTAAAACCCTTTTCTTTCATTAAATAAATTTTTATTGCAATTTTTTCATATAAAATACGTAAATCTATTACTTTTTAATTACATTTATTTATAAGAAGACAAAATATAGATACCGACTTTTTTTTTCTTCTTTATATGTTTGCACTTTAATATGGATGCAAAAGTAATTTATTTAGTCAAAAATGTGTGACCAGTCTTCCGCAGCCTTAAGGTTATATGCTGAAAGAGTTCCTACTTCTCTTAGTACGGCTACAGGAACTTCATATTCGTAGCAGCATTTGTTACTAAGTCCTTTTTTTTTAGAACTTTTAGAGTATACTGTAGCCTCGTGCTTTACCGTGTGTTGATTGTTTTCTTTTTATTTTTCAGTGAACCGTTATTCGACACTAGAGCACAAACAAATTGATATTTCTTTTCAAGATACTACTAAATTCCATTTAATACTATAAAATACAACTCTCCCAAAGAAAAAATGTTACCTCCAACCGCTGGTGAAAAAGCGCTAAAATTCCCGCTAACCTCTAAATCACATTTTTTCCCGCGATGGCAATTTAAAAAGCTCTAGATTTAGCGGGAAATCCGCCAAATTGGCAACACTGAGAATGACCGAAGAGAAATATACAGTAAAGTGTATTTTTTTTTATTAGACATCAAACCACAACATAAGACTCTCTTGAATAATAAATATGAAGAGATGTGTATGTCGAAAGACGGATATATAAGTGTGTGCATGTGTAAGACCTGAAACCATACACATACACACTTATGTTTATATGTGAAGTGTAGAGCTCTCAATTAAGAAGCGTAGACAGATGGCAATGGGAATGTTCGGGACGACTTGTGGACACCCTGTACTGTGAAGTATAACAGCTAAAGAAAATTCGTGCCAACGACTAACTAGACTCTAGATTCTAGAGGGAATATGACATATGTAGTCTGTTTGCAGAAGTATTAGTATAGAGGTCAGACGACTTGGGTCCTAGTATAAGCCTTTGTCGAACAGCCATGGAACAGACGGGCGAACAAATTCTAAGAGAGAAATATAATTCCTGCAATAAGTCTTAGTCTTAGTCTTAGTCTTAGTCTTAGTCTTAGTCTTAGTCTTAGTCTTAGTCTTAGTCTTAGTCTTAGTCTTAGTCTTAGTCTTAGTCTTAGTCTTAGTCTTAGTCTTAGTCTTAGTCTTAGTCTTAGTCTTAGTCTTAGTCTTAGTCTTAGTCTTAGTCTTAGTCTTAGTCTTAGTCTTAGTCTTAGTCTTAGTCTTAGTCTTAGTCTTAGTCTTAGTCTTAGTCTTAGTCTTAGTCTTAGTCTTAGTCTTAGTCTTAGTCTTAGTCTTAGTCTTAGTCTTAGTCTTAGTCTTAGTCTTAGTCTTAGTCTTAGTCTTAGTCTTAGTCTTAGTCTTAGTCTTAGTCTTAGTCTTAGTCTTAGTCTTAGTCTTAGTCTTAGTCTTAGTCTTAGTCTTAGTCTTAGTCTTAGTCTTAGTCTTAGTCTTAGTCTTAGTCTTAGTCTTAGTCTTAGTCTTAGTCTTAGTCTTAGTCTTAGTCTTAGTCTTAGTCTTAGTCTTAGTCTTAGTCTTAGTCTTAGTCTTAGTCTTAGTCTTAGTCTTAGTCTTAGTCTTAGTCTTAGTCTTAGTCTTAGTCTTAGTCTTAGTCTTAGTCTTAGTCTTAGTCTTAGTCTTAGTCTTAGTCTTAGTCTTAGTCTTAGTCTTAGTCTTAGTCTTAGTCTTAGTCTTAGTCTTAGTCTTAGTCTTAGTCTTAGTCTTAGTCTTAGTCTTAGTCTTAGTCTTAGTCTTAGTCTTAGTCTTAGTCTTAGTCTTAGTCTTAGTCTTAGTCTTAGTCTTAGTCTTAGTCTTAGTCTTAGTCTTAGTCTTAGTCTAAGTCTTAGTCTTAGTCTTAGTCTTAGTCTTAGTCTTAGTCTTAGTCTTAGTCTTAGTCTTAGTCTTAGTCTTAGTCTTAGTCTTAGTCTTAGTCTTAGTCTTAGTCTTAGTCTTAGTCTTAGTCTTAGTCTTAGTCTTAGTCTTAGTCTTAGTCTTAGTCTTAGTCTTAGTCTTAGTCTTAGTCTTAGTCTTAGTCTTAGTCTTAGTCTTAGTCTTAGTCTTAGTCTTAGTCTTAGTCTTAGTCTTAGTCTTAGTCTTAGTCTTAGTCTTAGTCTTAGTCTTAGTCTTAGTCTTAGTCTTAGTCTTAGTCTTAGTCTTAGTCTTAGTCTTAGTCTTAGTCTTAGTCTTAGTCTTAGTCTTAGTCTTAGTCTTAGTCTTAGTCTTAGTCTTAGTCTTAGTCTTAGTCTTAGTCTTAGTCTTAGTCTTAGTCTTAGTCTTAGTCTTAGTCTTAGTCTTAGTCTTAGTCTTAGTCTTAGTCTTAGTCTTAGTCTTAGTCTTAGTCTTAGTCTTAGTCTTAGTCTTAGTCTTAGTCTTAGTCTTAGTCTTAGTCTTAGTCTTAGTCTTAGTCTTAGTCTTAGTCTTAGTCTTAGTCTTAGTCTTAGTCTTAGTCTTAGTCTTAGTCTTAGTCTTAGTCTTAGTCTTAGTCTTAGTCTTAGTCTTAGTCTTAGTCTTAGTCTTAGTCTTAGTCTTAGTCTTAGTCTTAGTCTTAGTCTTAGTCTTAGTCTTAGTCTTAGTCTTAGTCTTAGTCTTAGTCTTAGTCTTAGTCTTAGTCTTAGTCTTAGTCTTAGTCTTAGTCTTAGTCTTAGTCTTAGTCTTAGTCTTAGTCTTAGTCTTAGTCTTAGTCTTAGTCTTAGTCTTAGTCTTAGTCTTAGTCTTAGTCTTGAATGCCTCAATTATTTCATATAAAGCCTCCGTTCTGTCCGGGAATATTGTGCTACCTTAACGACAAACTTAATCTCCCATCCAAATACGCGTAGGTCAGCGACAACAATTTGTATCTACCGACGTTCAGCTCTCCCAAATAAACACTTTTTGCCTCTCTCTTAGTGTCGTCACCGTCACACGTACGGCTGGGCATAAATAAGTTTATACGCTCGCTCACATTGTCTGGCTCCCCTGACGTGTTGTCGCTCTCTCTCTCTCTCTGTGTGAATGCACGATGTCGATTTGAAATGAACTGACAAAACACCAAAACAAGTTGGCCCAAAAGTAACGGCAAATATTAGACTTCAGTTAAGGTCATTAACACAGACAGTCCAGGCAATCCAGTTCAGTCAGTCAAGAACTTTGGAGGTGTGAGGCTGGTTTACACGCGCGCACTCATAATGCCAGAACTGGGCAGACGTTACCATTCGTCGCCCCGTTCCAGACAGTTGGTGACTAAACAAATCGCATGCCGCAAATGTATCGCTTTTAATTACCGGTTATTACAACACCCAGCCATTCATTGTCTTTGTCCAAATGAGGCGGTGTGTGTGTGTGTGTGTGTACACACTCATGTTGGCCCTCCACTTTGCCACAACAAACAACTGCTGCTGCCGGTTTTTATTTTTTTGCCACACTGCGCAGTTGTTAACACTTTGTTCTGAGGCGGGTCGTTGTTATGGCCGTAGACTCCCATTGTCTACGAAATGAGCCAAACCCAATTACGCTTGACTCCCTCTCATGCTGTAAGTTGTGATGACTCTGTTAATGGCTTGGATTGGTTAATTACACAGCATCGAAATTACCAAATTATCGAGAGGCCACAATGAGAGCTGTAGCATATTTGGCTAAAATGTCATCTCTCGTTGTCGTACTGGACGATTGCACAAGGACGATTAGGAGGAATTGTCGGGGAAATCGGACGGATGCGACTATTGATTTTAGATGGTCAAAGTAGTGAAGGTTGAAAATTATAGGGATTCGCTAGCTTTAAGGTTCTTCTCATTTGCTAGAATATTGTGCCTTTAATTTTGATAATTTGTAACGAACGAAAAAAAATCGTCCTATGGAAACTGGCAGTAAACACATGTATTTGAGTCAATTGATAGATGTCTATCAGTATCTTCAGCCGATATCAATAAATGGCGGCCTCGACTGATTTAAATGCATACTAATTGCTCCAAAATACCCGAGCTCAACAGCTGGCACAGTATCCGAATGTAACAATTTGTAATGTTCGTTTAAAGACCCCACCAAATATTTGTTTAACTTAAAGTACTCTGTTCTCCAGATTCCTAACTGTAATATGACATTGAGCTTTATAGACTGAGAAAAGTTTTTTAGGTAGATTCGAAAGTACAACAGGAAAATTAAGCTGGCTTTGAAGCCTGCGGTTTCCACCGCCTGTTAGCTGTGGAGTCTAGTGCTGTTTTTCCGATGAACTAAACAATCCCGTATACCAATTGTCAGGCGTCTAGTCCTGGATATTCCTCGCAACGATACACAGACACAGCTGACTGTTTATATAACCAGGACCTTGAGATCTGGATCTTAGAATATCCCATAACAACTGGGCTCGAGTGCACAGAGTTAGAAGATCTCAATTCCATCGGTCAAAAGTCTGTAAGTCCGTTAGTTTTAATCTAGAAAATCTGTTTAATTCTGTAATAAAAATTAGTTGTAGAATAAGCGATTATTTTTAGATTTTAACATTAAAACTCGGACAATAGGATATATGTTTGAAATATTTCCATTGTTTTTACATTTTTACAGAATTCAATTTTTACCTTCTCAAACAAATGTTTACCATTTTGTAAAATAAAATGAAAAAAATATTAATGACTTGTTTGTTTAACTTAGTCGAGTCCAAGATCATTGATTATTTCTTTTTCTTTTTTTGGTGCACAAAAAAAATGTTTAAAAAGGTTGTATTTGCTTTGATTGCAGGCAAGGTATACGGATCCGTTTCATGGCACAATAACAAGAAATCAGACTCAAGCCTGGGTATTTTGATGATCAAATTCTGATATATAAATGACAGACAGCAGACAACTCACGCCATAATTTTAGCGAACTATAACTTTATTTTTTATAGTTTGGAAAGCTTTGTTTGGCTTTTTGTATTCTAATTCTTTGATATTTTTGACATTTGACAAAAAAAAAAAAAAATTGAAAACCAATAATTGAACTGTCAACACTGAGTTTGACAATCAAAATTCTGTCAAAAGTGAAAAAATGTTAATCGGCTTAAAATTTGTTCGTAGAAATAAAAATAAAAATTTTTAAATAGAATTTCTTTAATACAAAATATTTGACTAAAAGCTGGATTTTTTTAAAATAACATTTTTGCAAAAAAAAGAAAAAATTCAAAATGTTCAAAAAAAAGTCATGAAGTGTCCAGAACATCAGTTTTTTACATACATTTCATGTTCATGTGAATTGCTGAATTTTGAGTACTTACATAATTTTTTTATGTTTGGAGGCCATTTTTATCTGTTCCTCGGGCATTTTCTCGCGGTTGTCATATCGTTTTTCCTGATTTTTGGGTGTTATTTCTGTTTTTTTGGAACTTCTGATTATTTATGTTTATGATTGATATTAAATACATTAATTCAAAACGTATGATTAATATTCATTCAGAATGCACGAGTGATATTAATTCAGAACGAATGATTGATATTAATTCCGAACGTATGATTGATATTCATTCAGAACGTATGATTAATATTAGTTCAGAACGTATGATTGATATTAATTCAGAACGTATAATTGATATTAATTCAGAACGATTGAATGATGTTAATTCCGAACGTATTATTGATATTAATTCAGAATGTATGATTGATATTAATTCAAAACCTATAATTGATATTAATTCCGAACGTATGATTGATATTAATACAAAACGTATAATTGATATTAATTCCGAACGTATGATTGATATTAATTCAAATGTAATTGGAGAAAACACCAATGGTATCGACTATCGACTTTTTTAAAGATATTTGTATACTCTCCGATCAAATTTTCCTAAAGAGCAATTTACGTTTAGAGTCTGAAAATACTCATTGGTTAACAGATTGCTAATCACACTACTGAGGCCGTTGATACTATATCGACTTTAGAAACAGGATATTCAAGACTTGGTGTGGTAGATGTTTTTGAGATGGTGAAGAAAATAAAATATTTCGCTGAAAAAGTGATAAGTTAATTTTTAAATGAAATGCATAGAATAGAAAATAAAAAAATAGACTTATATAATTTTTTTCCTGTTTACATAGTGATGAGCAAAAAGTTCAAGTCCATGGTTTGTCAAAAACCGAACAATATATACCGTATTTGTTCTATCATGTAAAATCTTAAAAACTGAAGATTTTCTCTGTAATATAGAGATTTTCCCAATAATTCTAGTGACAACTAACAAAGTGAATGCAAGTTATCAAAATATTATCTAAATTTCTCTAGCCATCGATTTTTCTGCTTCATATTTTCCTTTAAATATCTAAATCTTATGGATTTTATGCTGTCAGAAGCAGAATAATTTGGGAAGAAACTGTGATATTATTTGAATTAAATCCCAGGATAAATAATAGAATTATGAAAAATATTGTGAACGCGTCAATGTTCTCTGCAATTTGATATAAAGCTCCGGTGGGTGGACACCGATGGTCGCAGTGGTTTGGTTTGTCCACGGGAGATTAATTTTCTCTAAAAATACCGCATGGGACCGAAAAATTTGTCCGCCAACGGGAGCTGTCTGCGAGTAGAGCTTTTACTGTACTTCCCTGTACGTAGGCGTATTAGTAATATTAATAGAATATATTATTTAATAAATAAATATTAAATTAATAAATATTAAATTAAACAAAGATAGTGTATATTTTAATTTTGTGTTTAAGGGTAAACCGAATGACACAGACCACTTGACTAGATTTCTGCAGCGACAAAGCCTCTGGTCGGAATCGAAACCCACAACCCCCAGGCTGCTAGGCAAGCACGCTACCAACTCGCCAACCGGGTCTAATAGCATATAGTCTATGTGTGTATACTAGAATTCGTTTTCTCTTAATTTCTTAAATTAATATTAAGTATACGCCACATTATTATTTCCTCCTAAATTAATATTAAGTATACGTCACATTATTTTTGTGCCCTAAATTAATATTAAGTATGCGCCATGGATACAATACAAGTAACCACAAATTTTTATTCAGCGATTGTTCGAAACATAGAAAGTTGTCCCATTAATAGGTTTCTCATATTACACAGCATAGTTGCAGATTTGCTCACTCAATTCTTGGAGGCCTGGTTCAACCCGAACTCGCGACCGTACAACTAATTCAACCTAACCTACAATTAAGATGTTTCACTACTTACATTTGCCATTTGTTCTAGTCCCCATGACTCGAAACACATTCTAAGTGTGAGATAAGAATGTAATTCTCATTTGTGTTGGTGGGAGTTTTTGGTCTTAAATTAAATAGACGAACTAAAAATAACTGTTGGAAATTGAGAGCTGTGGATTTTATCTGCTTGTCAAGTTCAAAATAAAAAAGACGAACCAGATTTCATTGGCTAGAATGTTGCAACATTTACAGATTTAATGGAGGAAGATCAAGGAATATTAAAAAAAAAAAAAATCGAATCTAGTCTAAATGATTCCATAATTGCCATTTTTCCCCTTCCTTCTACCAGTTTAAACATAAATCTGTCAATTATATTTTCCAAAACTTTAATAACCTCCCCTCCCCACAGCATGTTAAGGCAATAAATAATAAATAAAACAATAAACTTTACTCATTCATGTTGGACATTTAAAGAAGTTCAACGTTATTTTTTTTTTATGAATTCCTATCAGTCATTCTTTCGTTCGTTCGTTCATTCATTTGTTCGTTCAATCACTCGTTCGCACCAGTAACACTCAACACACAAGACATTATCGAATGAAATACAAAAATTAAACAATTTTTAATTGAATTTCATTAAAGACAATGAATACGCGTTTTGATTTTATAATTGTCGCCGTCTTTTTTTGCGTCCGCTTAAGACAATTAGTTGGCAAAATTTTAAGATTCCATGGGTGATGTGAAAAAGAGGTTCTTTACCTTATTGCAAATGCGAATTGAATGCAATTTGTGTAGAGAAATTAGAAATTAAAGGCAATGAAAGGGGCTGACGGAAGAAAGGTGAATAAGGAGGTAGATATGGTGGGAGGGACAAAAAACAATTCGTCTGAGGAAATTGGCTGTTCAGCCAAACTAATCGGTTTTATTTTTTACAATACAAAGTAAATTTATATTCTAATTTTAGGTCCAAGGGTAAACCGGGAGACACAGACCATATGGCTAGATTTTTGCAGCGACCGGGCAAAGTCTCTGGGGGAAATCGAACCCACAACACCCACGCTAAAAGGCCAGCATGCATCCAACTCGCCTACCGGGGCGCCTTATTCGTTTTTTTTTCAAAAATATTAATGAATCGTCGATGTTTGGACGCAATTCTAGCACCAACTCAAGCTTGCCAAACCTAACTGCTAAGTAGACGCAATAGCTGTAAATGTCTCCCAATTAAAAAAATTGTTTTTTTTTGATTAATGCTTTCCCTTTTAGTAGCAAACTTCCAACAGACAAAAGCGAAGAGCTGAACAAATTACCACGAGGTTACTCAACAGAATACATTGGATCGGTTGACGGTGTCGACATCACCGCTGTTTTATGAAAGGCTACAAAGAATGTCAGACTGGACTCAACGTATGTTGGCACAAAGCCCTTGATAAGATCCAATCAAAAATGACTCGTAAGCGAAAAGAGAAATACGATGACGACATTGATTGTCCGCAAATTACAGACCTTAGCAGACCTTATGGAGGGCTATATGGGTCACAATGGACTCCAAATAAAAATATAGAATATAACTACCAGGATTTTCGGCTCATAAAAATTAATCATTTCCTCCTACAAAACTGGGGAGTTTTTCATCATTTTTAGGTAACTTTTGGACAATGAAAAATTCCCCAATTTTTTTATTTTTGGAGAATTTTTCGTTTTTTTTTTTGGGCATATTTTCATAACAGAAGTCAATCATATATCAATTGTTTTTATGATGTTTTTTTTTGGGGTATTTTTCATATTTTTTGAGGGATTTTGCTTGGGTAATTTTTCATAAATTGGGAGATATAACATTCAATACGATAAATAATAACACAAGTGTACAATTACACCAAGTCACTAAGTTCATTATTTTCACAAATAGAAGTGGCAGCAAAATTAGCAAATGAAACTTCTAATTACTTAACAAAAAACAATTATTAGCTAGGCGAATATTCATTCAGCCACATTGTAAGCGAACTTCAAAGTGAAGTCTTTTTTTACACCTTTGTTGTTGAGAAGTGCCTTTCTTCAAAACATAATAACAATGTTTGTGAAAGGAATTTTGTCACAATTTTTTCTGTTGTTTCTTACCAAAAAAAAAAATCTAAATATTTTTGTTATAATAATTTCGAAAAAATTGTTTTTTCTTGAAGGATTTCCACATAAACCGGATTATTTTTTTTTTGTGGCTAACACTCCGGGGATGCCCCCTATAAATGCAATGCACTGTGTTAGCGATAGGAAAGACGGATATTGGAAGGAGGAAAGAGGGAGTAGTGTTTGTTGATGTTTGCCTTGAATTTAGTAATGTCATAGCAGGCAGGAAAAACTCTTGCCACATACGAACAGTTCGGCTGAAGAACGAATTATCTCTATAGTGTGTCGTCCGCTCAACCGGCCATTTGACAATGAACGGATGAGACTCCCTGGATAGCCGAGTATTCCGGCTAAATGTTCTAACTTCAGGGACCAGACGACGGATATCTGACGAACAGATACCATTGAAGTATCTATCGTACTTTTAAATACACCGCGGCTCCAAGTTCTTCTCAATGTAAATTTTTAAATTCATTTTTTTTCGAAAAAATTTCATATTTATGCAAATTGCAGAATTTTCAGTAGCCCCACTTGTATAAGAAGATCGGCCATATTTTTAAGGAAGGTCCTGGTGCCCACCATCTGCCCGCCGACATTCTTTCTGTCATATTCTTCATTGTGATACATTTTTCTTAAGTTTTTTTTTTGGTGTTTTGGTTACCTTTTTCGGAGGCCCTAGCACTTCCACTCCTTTCTCATATCGATTTTCGTAATTTCATTCTTTTTGTTTACCGAATTTTTGCACGATGACTTTTTTTGAAATTATCTCTGGGAGTTGCTACCAAAAGTCATATGAATTTAGACGTTGATTTTTTTGCTTGTGACTCCGTTTGATTTTTTTTTGGCGTTATACTTGAATCTGGCTAATTCGTAAAATTGTCGAAAAGCAAAATGTGTAAAGTCAAAAAGAAATAAAAAAAAAAAAAACAAATTTGTGATTTGTTACTTTTTTTCTACCCCGCAATCTTCTCTGCACCTTTCGCTTACAAACTTGAAACGCAATCAAAAAGTTATCTTGAAACCAAAAATCTGCTCAACAAATATAGTTTTCAAAACACTGTGATTCTATTCAAGTCTGTGCCATCATAATTATGGTCACATTTGAATCATCCATCATTTGACATTTTTGGAGAACTTAAAAGATACGCTCTCTTTGACTTTTTCTCTTAAGCGAAGCAGAGGTAATTCAAAATAAATGTTTTAAAAAAGATATTTAAAAAGAAATATAGTCATAACATTGTGTCGATTTATAAAAAAAAACCGCCCGTCATCGGTCAGTCTTGCGGGTACACTCTTGTTGATAACAGACGTTGGCGCGATATCGACCATTTCGTGTAGTGAAACAACAACTGAACGATGCGTTTCATTCTCAAACTTTTAATCGGTCTCTGGGGTATTTTTACCTCTTTCCCCCCGGTTGATAGTGCTCGTATACTGGCGGTATTGCCGTCACCCTCCAAATCTCATGTGCTCATACATTCAGCTGTAACAGAGACTCTGGCTGCCGATGGTCATGATGTCACCGTCATAGCCCTGTTTCCCGATCTGCTGAAAAACACAAATTACACCTCCTATCTGCATGTCGAGGGCAAAATGATTGATAAAGCCGATACTCACGATTTGGTGAATAAGCCGCAGCCGTTCTATAGGAAAATAAATCGCGTTCTCGAAGTGATCTTTGAGAGTTCCAACCATACCATGAACCAGCCGAAAATGCAGGAGTTTCTGAGAACTCATCGAGCTGGCGATTTTGATCTGGTGATTTTGGGTTATTTCATGAATGACTTTATGTTGGGACTCGGTGCCCATTTCCAGTGCCCCATTGTGGTGTCGTTTATGGTGCAGCCTATAGTTCCGATAAACGATATGATTGCCAATCCCTTGGAGTTGGCGTATGTGCCCTCGCTGCTGATGGACGTGCGGCCACCGATGACATTTTCGGCCAGAGTTAAGAATTTCATAGCGATTGGATTTGAACGTTTGATAATGGGAAATATGATCAAATGGAATAATCAACAGCTGTATAGGTAAGTAATTGGCAGGGAAGGGGGGAGGAGAAAACTTGGGTAATTGAAAAAATCTTCAAGTTTTGTTATGTTTTATACTCTTAGCCACACATAATGTTATACAAGTATTGTAGCCGGACCCATCTTACTCCTCATCACACGGTCTCCAGGAATGATGTCAAAAAACCAAATACAGAATACAAAAAATGCTCAAACAAAATTATTCACATAACTGACGCATGCAGTTCTGTTTCCCAAAACAATCTGAGTAATTTTTCCATATTATTATTATTTATTTTTATTTGTTTACTAAGAGCTTTGGCTCTCTATCCTCACTGCTCTGCTGTGGTTTATTTTTCTCTTTCTCTCACAACACATCGCACAGTAGGAGATTTAGTCAAGTGAAGCGAAATATAAATAGAATATTCTGAAGAGATTTAGTGAAGTGAAGCGAAATATAAATAGAATATTCTGAAGTGTGTGTGTTTTTTTTTTGTTTCAAATTGAAGAAAAGTGCTGAAATACCATTCGGTCTGGGAGTTTGATTCACACTGAGTTCTGCAATAACCAATTTAACTCAAACTGTTCGAAAACATATCTGCGTCATCGAACTGGATACGTTTTCCGATCACGGGATGTGGTGGCCTGATTTCTGGCAAGACAAATTGTTTGCAAATATTCCAGAAGGTTACCTTTGTCTAACGGGACAGTGAATATCTGGTCAACTTTATCAAGATGGTGCTATGAAATTGTTCTATTTAACACTATTCGTATAATTACCCAAATGAGGTAATTAAGCGGGGTCATTTAATCACCTTGCCCGCATAATTGCTCAAAAATCTTGACTGGAAATGTCTGCCCCTCGGTATTGTCTGTGGACTTAGGTCTACTGCCCTCTCCATAAGATTGGTCGATAATGGACAGTAAATCGACGTACAGACAGATATAAAGACTCACCTTGTGATGGCGGAAATATTATTGATTAGCAAAGAAAATCATTACCATCTGCATTACCCGGTAGTGAGATTTTTTATTTTTTATTTTTATTTATTAATTACAATACAAAGTACATTTTATATTCTAATTTTGGGTCCAAGGATAAACCGAGTGACAAAGACTATTTGGCTTGATTTTTGCAGCGACAGACCAAAGCCTCTGGTGGGAATCGAACCCACAACCCCCACGCTGATAGGCAAGCACGCTACCAACTCGCCTACCGGGGCGCTTCCGGTAGTGAGATATTACTACCCTCAGGGTGAATTCGAAATACAATAATGACATTAGATAGTCTCTCCCTCTTTCTCCCAGAGAAATCATATAATTTGGCAGCGATTGAATGACAGGAGTGGATAAATTTAAAATTTTCGTTTCCTTTTCCAAACATTTTCCCAAATCCCCCCAATGTGCCCGTCTTAATTCGATTTGTTCTCTTCTGTATAGTGAGCACTCGATATTCTCCGAGATACGTATAGCTCTTATCGGAGATTACAGCGCTACTCTGGTGGTATGACATTAATTGACGCCGATATTGAAGTATCCATTTGACTTTGAATGCAGTTGTCCCCTTGCAGCATTGGTCACCCTAGTATATTGTAATATTTTGTTTGTTTTTTCTGCGATCATTGTAATGCGCAGTGCGGCGTGCACAGATTAATTAATGTTCTACAGTGAGCGGCGAGTTCACACTATAGGAATTAATTGCAATCATCAGATAGAGACGTAGTTCTTAAACAATTGACGACGTGTGTATAAAAGTGTCAAATAATGATAAACTTCAATTCATATTCCGCAGATTATATGGCATCGTTCTCGCAGAGTGAGAAGAGTTCGTTTAAGGATTAGAGTTGCCGCCGCACAGTGGCTGGGAATCGCAGTTCGTCGTTCAAAAGTCTGTAACTTTTGATCTCGTAAACATTTTTCAGTTCTGTAAAAAAATAGTTGTAGACAAGAAGTAAGGGATTATTTAAACATTAATAAATGGGGAAAAGTCATATATTTTAGAAATATTACCAAAGTTGACTATTTTGCGTAGTTGACTATCACCCGGTATTTCGATAGCTGTCACTTTTAAAGCTTTTTTTCTTTGACAAGTAGAAACTACGGCATTACTAAAAATGGAACGATACACGCTTCACCAACGCATTGAAATTATTAAAAGACTGTTCTACGTGCCAAATAAGCAAAGCAACAATTTCTCTTTTACGGGAAAAGTTTCCGGTCTGTGTTATCTCTTCAAGAGGATATCGAGTACTTAGGGCAGCCACTTTGCGATTTGGTTATGGAAAATTTCATAAAAAGGATATTAGCTTATGTCGCTTTGTTATTATAATGTTATTTTTTATTTTTTATTTTTATTTTTTTATTTTTTTATTTTTTATTTTTTATTTTTTATTTTTTATTTTTTATTTTTTATTTTTTATTTTTTATTTTTTATTTTTTATTTTTTATTTTTTATTTTTTATTTTTTATTTTTTATTTTTTATTTTTTATTTTTTATTTTTTATTTTTTATTTTTTATTTTTTATTTTTTATTTTTTATTTTTTATTTTTTATTTTTTATTTTTTATTTTTTATTTTTTATTTTTTATTTTTTATTTTTTATTTTTTATTTTTTATTTTTTATTTTTTATTTTTTATTTTTTATTTTTTATTTTTTATTTTTTATTTTTTATTTTTTATTTTTTATTTTTTATTTTTTATTTTTTATTTTTTATTTTTTATTTTTTATTTTTTATTTTTTATTTTTTATTTTTTATTTTTTATTTTTTATTTTTTATTTTTTATTTTTTATTTTTTATTTTTTATTTTTTATTTTTTATTTTTTATTTTTTATTTTTTATTTTTTATTTTTTATTTTTTATTTTTTATTTTTTATTTTTTAATTTTTATTTTTTTTTTTTTATTTTTTATTTTTTATTTTTTATTTTTTATTTTTTATTTTTTATTTTTTATTTTTTATTTTTTATTTTTTATTTTTTATTTTTTATTTTTTATTTTTTATTTTTTATTTTTTATTTTTTATTTTTTATTTTTTATTTTTTATTTTTTATTTTTTATTTTTTATTTTTTATTTTTTATTTTTTATTTTTTATTTTTTATTTTTTATTTTTTATTTTTTATTTTTTATTTTTTATTTTTTATTTTTTATTTTTTATTTTTTATTTTTTATTTTTTATTTTTTATTTTTTATTTTTTATTTTTTATTTTTTATTTTTTATTTTTTATTTTTTATTTTTTATTTTTTATTTTTTATTTTTTATTTTTTATTTTTTATTTTTTATTTTTTATTTTTTATTTTTTATTTTTTATTTTTTATTTTTTATTTTTTATTTTTTATTTTTTATTTTTTATTTTTTTATTTTTTATGTTTTTTTTTTATTTTTTTTTTTTATTTTCCATTTTTTATTTTTTATCGGTTAAATCGTAGCGTGTGAACTCTCCCGCCTAGAGATCAAAACAATTTGTTGTCTATTACTGTGTAATATATATAATGAGTCGTAATGTGTTAACTCACCCATTGAGCGATCTTATCTATCTGCTGCCAATTAAATTTTTTTCAAAAACCTTACAACAATCACTCAGTCTTTTCGATACACCAGCTCATAGAGCACGTCTAAATATTACGTATTTTTTTATTAAACGCGATATTGACTAGTTCCAACAATGAGGTCATTTGTTTTCGCCATTTTCACTGTAGTGAGCCTTTACATGTTCGTACCCACAGTGGAGGGTGCTCGCATATTGGGCTTCTTCCCTTCGCCCTCCAAATCACACTTGCTGATACACACAGCCCTGGCCGAAACATTGGCCGCCCATGGTCATAATGTCACCGTAATAGCGGCATTTCCAAATCTCCGCAAGACAGCCAAATACTCGTACCTAAATGTTGGGGGCAAAAAAATGGACAGTGCCCTAAACAGTGACGCCATCAATAAACCCCAACCATTGGTTAAGAAGGTATTGCAGTTTTTGGAAACGATCTATGACACCGCCAATGATACCATGAATCAGGACAAAATGCAGCATTTCCTTAATACCCATCGGGCTGGTGATTTTGATTTGGTGATTTTGGGCTATTTCATGAATGACTTCATGTTGGGCATGGCGGCGCACTTTAAGTGCCCCGTTGTTATATCGTTTATGGTCCAACCCATATTACCGCTAAACTTGATAATTGGCAATCCGTTGGAGGTGCCATATGTGCCGTCGTTGATGGTGCCCTTTCGGCCACCCATGGATTTCACCACAAGGGTGATGAATTTTCTGGCCATCGGATTGGAACGGACAGTGATGGGAGCTATAATGGCGTGGAAGAATGATCAGATGTATAGGTAAGTTGAAGTGGCTACGGGAATTATAGAAGCATGTGATGGTGCTGAATAAAAAAAAAAAAAGCTTTTCGATTGTAGTGTAATTTGTCATACGATAAGTGCCAAAGATGGGAAGTCAAAACATTTAGAATTATCCCAATAAAATTTATTGAGTCTATCATAGACACAGGATATTTTAAAAAACTTGAAACCTTGTATATCTTCTAAGCTTTAAGACTAATAAAGAGTAGGTGCATAATTTGAAATTCCAATTAAAGAATTTGGCTGAAATGCACTTTACCGGGGGTAGGAACCAGCCCCACCAAAAAAAAAATGAAAATGCCACCCCCTTCAGAGTTACCCACGGATTACGGAAATCTCCTTGGCCTCTAGGGATTAAAAAGGCCTCAAAATGGAAAAAAAACACCAAATGGAGTTAATTGTATAGAAAATGACACAGTATTAAAAAAAATCGAGCATAGACGCGCTATGCTAGGTCACATGTGGCCAAAGTGCAGATGGTGTGAAAAAAAACATTACTTTTTTTTAAAATATATATTTAAACTAGTAAGTTGTAATGCGCCTATGGCGCCCGTTAATTTGCTTGAGAAAGTATTTGTTACTTAATTTTAAAAATTTTGTAAGAAATATTTTGAGAAAACTATTTAAAAAAAAATTTGGAAAAAAAATAAAATTTGGAAAAAAAAAATTTGTGGAAAAAAAATTTTTGTTGAAAAAAAAAATATTTGTGGAAAAAAAAATTTGTTGAAAAAAAAAATTTTTGTGGAAAAAAAAATTTTTGTTGAAAAAAAAATGTTGAAAAAAAAAATTTTTGTTGAAAAAAAAAAAAATTGTGGAAAAAGAAAATTAGTAAAAAAAAAATTTTGGAAAAAAAAACAAATTGGGGAAAACACAATTTCTGTACAAAAAAATCATCAGTGAATCAGTGTCGAGGGTAAATATATATTAAGATTTCTTTTAAAAAAATATTTATTTTTAAATGGCAATACAATTTGTATTTTATTAATTCTTATGTAATTTCATGAAGTTTGAGTATAAAGGGCGGCGGATTGAACTTATGAAGTGGCCACGCCCACAATTCATTGTTGTTATTATTTCATGCTCATGTGATTCCACAAGTTTGATTGCCCACATGAATTTTTTTTAGGTCTTCAGACCATTTTTTATGACCTAGCCGCCCTCAGATCATTTGCCCTCCTTCCAATATCGATTATCGTGATTTCTAGATGATTTTAAAGGGGGGTGGCATTTTGGTGGCCTCTCTCCTTAACGATGTGTTGAATGGAGAACTAGAGCCAATCAATTGTATCCAGTCTTTTGTTTCTTTTCGAAAGATTTAGCCAACCGGGTTACGTTTATTTTTTCGCCTGACTTGGCAACTTTACCGCATCCATTTCGTCGTGGTTAATCAACGGCAAGTAACAATGACAAATTACTGCGTGTTATGATCGCTTAATTGATGGATAGTTAAGAAGTCAACAACAATGACGAAGATAAGAATAAAGAAAAATAATTTATTGTAAAAGAAAAAAAAATCAAATAGGGAGTAATTAAAATCTAAAAAAACACATAAGAGCATTAATTAATGTTTTGCTAGCAGTGAGACGAGGTTGGTGGAAACAGTTTGGTTACACATAAGTGTAAAATAAATAGAATATATTAAAAACCACTTAATCTGTTAATATTTTAAAAAAATTTGAAATATTTTAGATTTTGTGAATTTTTTTTTATTTTTTGAGATACAAATGCATCTCAGTGTGATGGGAATAGTGGACGGAAATACAATTTGTTACTATTACTGAACAGCTGAAGTCAGAGTCGACTCTGGAGTCGTAGTAGAGCTATTTAAAAATGTTGGAGTTGGAGTCAAGCAATTTCGGCACTACTGCATATCCCTGGTTATGACAAATTAAGTAAAAAAAAATATTTTTTTTATTTGTATCTAATTACAATACAAAGTGAATTTATATTCTGATTTTGGGTACATGGGTAAACCGGATGACACAGATCATACGGCTAGATTTTTGCAGCAACCGACCAAAGACTCTGTTTGGAATCGAACCCACAACCACCACGCTGATAGGTAATTCGCATACAGGGGCGCTTTTCCAAAAAGAAATTTAAAAAAAAAATTGTATCATTTTATTTTGACAGCAAAACTTTCACACGCCAAGAGTAAGATCAATATTTTTAATTTTTCAGATTACTTAAAATATGTTCAACTTTCATATTTTAAAAGTTATGAAACGTTTTGTTTACGCAGTTTTATGATATTCTACGTTTTCGTGAAAATGTTTAAAACTTATTCACGCCTTTTGCATTAGAAATCGAAAAATTAAACAAAAACATGGGTATTCAATCAAATGAAAGACAGAATTCCTAAAACGAGGAGAAAAATCCCCAAAACTGGAATTTTTGTTGACTAAATTTGTTGTTCTAGTTTTAACAATTCAGTATAAACGATGGGCTGATAGGTGTAAAGATTTGCTTTGCATGTTGAGAAACAGCGGTTCAAAGTGGGAATTTAAACTAAAAAAAAATCAGTTTCGTAGGGAACTGGGCGACAATGTCTAGAAGTAACCGTAGGGTTATAAAATTCATCTACTATATTTAGATATCGAGTCCTTACCGTCAAATAGAAACTCGATTTTGAATGAAAGTAAATACATAATTGTCCAACGCTCGCTCTTAATCCCAAAATATTAAAAATTAAAAAAGTATATTTCCAAAGACATAGAAAATAAAACTGTATTGTTAGCAACATACGCATCATGACAAAGCTGACAACACAATAAACTCTCTTTTCTAAAATTTTCTGCCGGCGCTTAAGTCTTTTTCGTTGTTACCACATTACAATTATTTGTTAAGTTTATAAACAAAAAAAATTATATAGGGTTCCCCAACAAGAGGTGTTATTTTGTATTCAAAGAAAAATGCCATACTTTGAGATAATTGGTCGGATGTTTATTTCATAATAAAGACGAAGGTATGCTGTTAATAATGAAAGACAACATCAGCCAAATGGCCACCACGACCACGCCTGCAGGACCAAATCCTTTTCATGGAATTGTCCATAACCAAATCGCAAAGTGGCTGCCCTATGTCCTCGATAGCCTCACCAATTCTATCTCAGAGGTCTTGAATCAACGCTGGGCTGTTGGCGTACACCTTTTTTCTTTCACGTGGCCCCAAAGGAAGAAGTCGCAAGGTGTTAAAGATCTCTCTGGCCAATTGCGATCACCTCTTCGAGAGATAACACGGTCCGGAAACTTTTCCCGCAAAAGAGCAATGGTTTCGTTGCTTGTGTGGCACGCAGCGTTGCCGTTGACTTTTTTCAAAAAGTATCACAAAAAGGTATCATTTAAAAAAAAAAGTACCAAAAATTACTTCAAATTTGGTACAAAGTAAGCAGAACAATAAAACAAGGTAAAAAATACGAATTCATGTAAAGTAACAAAAAACAAAAATAATAATACAATAAAACATTAAACAAACATTAAAACTAAAAAACAACTGTCAATGAAAATTTGGTACTTATTTTTTTGTAATTTTTTTTGGGAATTTCTCAATTAATCTTCTAAATCAGTATCTACCAAATTAAGAGGTGATAGTCTCTCATTACTTGTCTGAACTTTGAGTCTACGCTCAGCGCAAGCACTGCTGTGTGGCAGTGTAAAAATATATGACACAAATTTATTTAATGTAGGGAACAAGGGCTCGTTGTAGGAATTTTTCATTTTTCCTACTTTCCCCCAAAACTCCTCAGCATCCCTAATTTGGAAAGGGCGCTCCCATGTTTTTTCTTTTGTTAAAGCCTCCAAAGATTGATTGATGCAAAATACTGTGTAATGACGTTCGTGGAATGCCCAATTCCAAAGAACGACGAGGTATGGACAAACCTGGGTTTTCCTCAACATTTTGTCTACAGTAGCCATATTCTCAGTTGTTCTTAAGCTAGGTGCAAGGGTTTTATTCTTCATATCACTAACTTGTCCCAACATCTCGAATTTTTCCACCAATTTCTGTGGTCCGACCACCAATTTCTGCGGTCCGACAAGTTGCTTCACGACGACCCAAAAATGCTTTAGTTTTGAGAACTGTGACTGCAAGATTTTCACCATTTTTGTGGTGAATTTTAATAATTTTAATAATTGCAATGCGTTGTTGAAGCGTGTTCGTTCCATTTTCAGTAATGGCGCAGTTTCTACTTGTCAAATGTCAAAGAATAAAAGTGACAGCTACCGAAATACCAGGTGATTGAAAATAACACCTCTTGTTGCTCTTTCTAGAGTAAATAATGGGTGGGCAATTTAAAATTGTCAATTTGAATCGGCTATAAAAAACTACAGAACTTTTTTGAAAACGGCTTCGCATTGGTCACGTGAGGGTTCTCTGGAGCCCATCTCTTTCTATTTTTTGCAATTATGGGTTCTGCGGTGTCTTGCACAATAAAAAGTGTTCACTCCTTAACCTCATTGAAGCTCACTCCTTTGGGGTTTTATTTTTTGTTTGGCGACTTTTTAGTCCTTCCTAACTCTCGACAAAGACCAAAGTCAACAGTTCCTTTAGCCGTTTATTTTTGCTATGAAATATTTTTCCTACTAAAACAATATCCGTTATTTCTTTCACGACTAAAAACATTTATGATATACAGACGAATTTTGTTTCAAGAAGGCATAGACGGGGATCTCCTCTTAAATCAGTGAGCTGTGTACGATATTATTTTCGATACCCACCGACCGGCTTCTAATGGCTGTTTTTAGAGAAGCACCTAGAAGTTGGAAAACGGTCGCTGAAAAATGTTCTTATATTTTGTTTTAACAGAATACGAACCACGGCCGGCCACATTTGTATCTACTGCACATCTAGGAGTTGGAAAACGGTCGCTGAAAAATGTTCTTATATTTTGTTTTAACAGGATACGAACCATGGCCGGGCACATTTGTATCTACTACACATCCTTAACTGCAGTATTTTCGATCTGTAAATAAAAATGTATTGCCTTTTCTAGTTTAAATACTAAACTGAGAGAAAATATCCCTAAAAAATGTCAAACCTAGGTTTATTTATTAACCATACTATTCCGGAGCTAAAATTGTACCGAACTGAATCACCACAAACCGTTTACAAGTACACCCGGTGTTAAAACTGGGTGACTACGTTGCTACATCTCTTCTGTTCAATAAAACTTCGACAATCACACTCGTATTTAACAGAGGAAAACTTTCACTTTCTCACAAACAAATGCATGCGCTATTGCTTAAAATGTTCTCTTCGTCTTGTTTTCTCTATTCCTCTCTCTCTCAATCGCTCTCCCATTGCCAATGGTTCTCTCAAACATTAACAATCTAAACAAATGTGATAACAACAACCTGTTCATACACACGCCGATTAACGCAGCATCAGAGTAGCCCAAAGTTAAGGTCATGCAAGATGTTCAACTCTTTTATAATCAGTTGACGTACAATTGCCGTGGCGTGTGAATGCTTTCGCAGCGTAACGCTTTATATTTGCTTGCTGCCACCCACCCTCCCTCCCTCCCAGATTCGTTAAACAAAAACAGACAAAATATGAAAATAACTTTATTAAAATTAATTGCCGGCATTGTGTGGCTGTTGTGCCTGAACACACAACTCACTTGGTCAGCTCGAATTTTGGGCTTTTTTCCCGATCCCACCAAATCGCACACGCTCATCCACTGTGAGGTGGCTAATACGTTAGCTGAATCCGGTCATGAGGTCACCGTACTGGCGACCATTTCCAATGTCTATCCGAAATCAAAATATAAGTACATTCAAATTGACAGTCCGCCGCGCGATAATGACTTTACCAACGCTTTGGTGAACGATAACGAACCGGTCTATAAACGTTTCCACAAAATGATGGCCTCCACTCTACTCTGCACAAGACCAACGAGACTTTGAGTCATCCGACTTTGAGGGAATTTCTAAATAATCACGAGGCTGGAGATTTTGATCTAATGATTTACGGTTATTTTATCAATGATTTTGGTTTGGGCTTGGCTGGGCATTTTCGTTGTCCGATAGTGATTTCTTTTATGGTCCAAACGGTCTATCCGTTGAATAAAATACTGGGGAACCCAACGGAAATGTCGTATGTGCCCACGTTGTTTAGTGGTTTCCATCAGACAATGGATTTTGGGCAACGTTTGGTGAATTTGCTGGCCACCATTATGGAGCAAGGCATCTGGGCACCATGGATTTATGCACGTGTGGGCGAATATTATGAGTGAGTAACTGAGACCAGTTTGAGAAATCAAACTGTTGCGAAGGAGACCAGTTTGAGAGCTCAAACTGTTTCGATAAGAGACAAGTTTGAGAGCTCAAACTGTTCTAAAAGAGATCAGTTTGGGTGCTCAAACTGTTCCGAAAAGACTCCAGTTTGAGAGCTCAAACTGTTCTAAAAGAGACCAGTTTAAAAGCTCAAACTGTTCTAAAAGAGACCAGTTTGAGAGCTCAAACTGTTCTAAAAGAGACCAGTTTAAAAGCTCAAACTGTTCTAAAAGAGGCCAGTTTGAGAGCTCAAACTGTTCTAAAAGAGACCAGTTTAAAAGCTCAAACTGTTGTAAAAGAGACCAGTTTGAGAGTTCAAACTGTTCCGAAAAGAGACCAGTTTGAGAGGACAAACTGATCCAAAAGAGACCAGTTTGAGAGCTCATACTGTTCTAAAAGAGATCAGTTTGGGTGCTCAAACTGTTCCGAAAAGACTCCAGTTTGAGAGCTCAAACTGTTCCGAAAAGAGTCCAGTTTCAGAGCTCAAACTGTTTCGAAAAGAGTCCAGTTTCAGAGCTCAAACTGTTCGAATATTTCAAACAATTTTCAGATAGACCTTTGAGCAATCTCATTGAAATCGTACACAATCCCCTAACCGATGTCGTGCTGAGTCATTATCAGAAGCTTCTTATCTGCTACTGCTCATTGTGACTGGCTAAAGCTATAAATTAGCCATAGCTTATGAAACAATTAATATCAGCTACTGTGTTGCACCTGTTCACTATAGAAACTTCTAATTTAACCCATTTCCATTTTGTATTTACTTTCAGATACAATTTCCCCGCCGATCGTTATCCACCCTTGGAGGAGATCTACAAAAACGTTTCATTGGTCTTTTGCAATCACCACTTCAGTCAGGGACCCATACGACCCAATGTCCCCGCCCTAATTGAAATCGGTGGCATACAAATTAAAGAGAAACCCGATCCGCTCCCTAAGGATTTAGCTGAAATCATGGATTCTGCGGAGAATGGCATTATCTACTTCAGTTTGGGCACAAATGTGCAAGGTTCCAACTTATCGAAGGAAAAGGCCAAAATGATTTTCAATGTTCTGTCCCAGCTGCCCTACAAGGTTTTGATGAAATGGAGTGATTCTGAGTATCCTGGCTATGCGGCCAACATCTTCTACAAGACTTGGTTGCCTCAGGATGACATCTTGGCCCATCCCAATTTGAAGTTGTTCATCACGCATGGCGGCCAGGGCAGTGTGGTGGAGTCCCAGTATCATGGTGTACCCATGGTGGGCATTCCCTTCTTTGGCGATCAAAATTCCAACATGGCCAATGTTAAAAAATCCGGTTTCGGTTTGAGTTTAGACTATGCCTCGCTCACCGAAGAAGATCTGAGAGCGACGATGCTGGAGGTACTCAACAATCCCGTGTATCGGGAAAATGTTCAAACATTCTCAAAATTATATCGTGACCGTCCGATGACGCCCCGCCAGCTGGTGCGCTACTGGGTGGACTATGTGATACGACACAAGGGAGCGAAACATTTGCAATCGCCTGCCGTGCACATGTCCTGGTGGCAACTGAATTCGTTGGATGTGATTGCTTTCCTTTTGGCCATTGTCTTTGCTGTGGTGGGCATTTTTGTGGTCTTGTGCAGATTTTTGTGTTGTCGACGCAAGAAAGAAGCCACACAGCCGGCTGCCAAAGATAAAAAGGACAAATAGATAAAGTGATGCGTTTGGGTTTGGAATGAAAAGTGCTTTAGTAGTATTCTAAGAATAATTATTTTTATGACAAGTAGATTGTTTTGAACGATAAACTTAAGGAGTTTTTAATAAATACTTTGACTTTAAAATGGCCTGTTTCGTAATTGGGAAAAGGGAAGAGGGTCAGAGCCTCAATAATGCGACAGTTTTTTTTTTTAAAAAAATCTGGAACAAATAGATCGTTAAGAGTCCCTGACAATTGCTTAAAAAGGAAGCACAGCTACCTCGTGCGGAATTATAAATATTTTATGAATACGAATGTTGTGGAGGTCTGACTAATCCAGGCCATTAAAGTCGATTAAAGGAGAGCCTCTCGGCCACTCCTGCAAGCCAATCGCCATAGTTGTCACTCCTTCTTAGTTGTCACTGAGAATGAGTTCTTGACTAAGATTGACGTTGCCAAAGGGCAAAAGGCAGTGAAGATAGAGATCATTTCCATTGAATAAACTCCTTGCTCAAATTCTTACTCTAATTCTGGAGACTGGAGTCATAGTCACACTGAGCAAAACACCTAACAGGAGCATCGTTTGTGATAATTGGAAAATCATTTCCAAGTTATGAAATAGTTTTTTAAAAAAATGTATAACAGCTTCAAAAACTTTTATTAAGTAGTTATACATTTTTATGAATATTGGGGTTGATGTGGAAGTCCCAAAATAGCTGCTATATTGTAGCTTAACTAGCAAAAAATTGCCAAAACTTATGATTTTTAAATTATGCAACGTTTTTCTTTGAAATAATCACCCAAAGACTTAGAAAACGCTTTTCATTGACACATTTGTGCTAAAACTCGATAAACCTTCAGAAAAAAAAAAAAAAAAAAATTAAAAAATAATTAAAAAACAGATGGAGCTTTGTTTACCCAAAATGGAAAATCGCAACGATGCAGAAGTGAAAAGGTCATTAGAACATTTGCTGTGCCACTGGTTCAGATCTAGAGGAACTTCGGCTCACTCAGCTTGGATAGCAGTTGGCCAATGTACCTGTGACTTTCTTCACAAAGTGCAAACAAAAGTTTCAATCGGGTTCCAAAAGCAACCAGACTTCATCATACTCCCCATCTCCCCCCTCCATCCTCAATCTTTCCCACTCCTCCTCAAGCCAAGGATATTGCAATGGGTCACTACATGGCTTCCTAAACTATTCCTATGATACTTTAGATGAATTTACCGCAAGAGTCTGTTGTTTGGGGAAAACAGAAAATCAACTTATTAAATTCAACAAAGTACAATATTTGAGTGGGAATAAGTCTGTATTTCGATAAACAAAAAAAAAAAACTTTGTTTACATCCAAGTTGGCTAATCACAACAGCGCAGAAGTGGAAGAGTCAGTAAAACATTTGCTGGTTCAGGTCTAAGGGAACTTCGGCTCACTCAGCTTGGAAAGCAGGTTCCCCCATCTCCTCTCTCCATCCACTATCTGTTCCCACTCCTTCTCAAGCCAAGGATATTACAATGGGTCAATTCATGGATAAATTTAGCGCAAGAGTCTGTTGTCATTAGAGGAAAATCACTAGTAACATTTCTTAGTCAGAGAAAGACTTCAATTCTTCAAATAGTAGCAACCATTAGCTAAGGACCTTGCAACTCCACTTAGTAGCCAGTCCAATATAACACCTCCCCCTCCCTCTTTCCCAGATTCATATTTATAACTCCTGTGTGCAAATGCACAAAAATATTTGCGATGTGGTAGCCAGGCCAAGCCATACCCTGCCATGATTTACACCGAGCACTGAATGAAAACAGATTTAATACACACCATAAAATCTCGTATAATCGCTCTATTTAACACATTTTATGATATCATTTATTTTGGTTTTCCAGGCTTAAAACATTTGTTTTACAGTTTCTCCATCGTTTCGGTCGGGCGTCGGGCCGTTACCGAAATACGAAACACTCAATGGAAACAAAACAAAGATTAAAACATAAACAAAAGCCAGAAAGAAAAAAAAAACAGAAAAGAACACACTTTTCGTGGTGAAAAGTGGAAGTCTACTGGTTTCCTCCTAACAAAAAAAACCCCCCAAACTGCAAGAAAACGGAAAGTAACCGAACCTGAACAAAAACGGAAAGCAATTTGCGCCTAACGGTATGCAACATCAGAAAACTTTTGGCAAACCACCATTTGTGCACACACACAGCAGCAGGCTTCGTACACTTGCGAACAGCAATTGCTAGACAAAAGGAAACGGAAGTGTAGGCAGTGTTTAAACGAAGCCAAATGACTAAATGGGCAAAAAAGGCAAAGAACTCACTAACACACATTTCGGCCACACAAAGCCATACACAGCGACTCACACACACACACACACTCTCAGCCATATTTTCCTTTTAAACTGGCAAATGTTGAATGTCTGACCACAACAACACCAAAGCCCGAAAACAAAGAGAACTTAGACAAGAGTAAAATAAATGAGACACCCGTATTTGTGTGCGTGTGTTCGGTAAGTGTAAGTGTAGAGGTTTGTTGTTAAATATTGTATGTGTATATGGTTGTGAGTGTATTTATGCTTTGGAAAGACAAAAAGCTTTTGCATTCTCCTACCAAAAAAAGAAAAAAACAGGAAAGAACAAACCAAGCAAGAACTCTAAAAGACTTTAATTTACAATTATCGTTTGTAGGCATTAATTTACCACTACACATATGAGTCGCTTTACAAGAAATTGAAAAACTGGAAATTGTATACAGTGTACTCTCTCATAAGCGGACACCTAAGGGACTGAGAACTTTATCCGCTTATGACTGACAAGAGGACTGAAGCGGATTGGTACTGAAAAAGTTGCCGTTTATGAGAGGTGTCCGCAGGGAGAGAGTACACTGAGAGTACGCCAGGACCAAATAATCAGGGGTCAAGAAGAAAGAAAGAAGCAAAAACAAGACAAAGAGAAGAAACAGACCAAAACCATTAATATATTTCAGATATGGCAAGACATCGAATAGTCCGTAAGTCCTCCCTTAAGACGCCCTAGCTTGTCCAATTTTAATATTTTTTAAAATTGTAATTTTATTAAAAGCTTTCATTTTATTAAAAGCTGTAATTTTATTAAAAGCTGTCTTTTTATTAAAAGCTGTCTTTTTATTAAAATCTGTCATTTTATTAAAAGCTGTCATTTAATTAAAAGCTGTCATTTAATTAAAAGCTGTGATTTTATTAAAAGCTGTAATTTTATTAAAAGCTGTCATTTCATTAAAAGCAGTAATTTTATTAAAATCTGTCATTTTATTAAAAGCTGTCATTTGATTAAAAACTGTCATTTGATTAAAACTGTGATTTTATTAAAAGCTGTGATTTTATTAAAAGCTGTCATTTTATTAAAAGCTGTGATTTTATTAAAAGCTGTGATTTTATTAAAAGCTGTCATTTTATTATAAGCTGTCATTTTATTAAAAGCTGTAATTTTATTAAAAGCTGTGATTTTTTTAAAAGCTGTCATTTTATTAAAAGCTGTCATTTTATTAAAAGCTGTCATTTTATTAAAAGCTATCATTTTATTAAAAGCTGTCATTTTATTAAAAGCTGTCATTTTATTAAAAGCTGTCATTTTATTAAAAGCTGTCATTTTATTAACAGCTGTCATTTTATTAAAAGCTGTCATTTTATTAAAAGCTGTCATTTTATTAAAAGCTGTCATTTTATTAAAAGCTGTCATTTTATTAAAAGCTGTCATTTTATTAAAAGCTGTCATTTTATTAAAAGCTGTCATTTTATTAAAAGCTGTCATTTTATTAAAAGCTGTCATTTTATTAAAAGCTGTCATTTTATTAAAAGCTGTCATTTTATTAAAAGCTGTCATTTTATTAAAAGCTGTCATTTTATTAAAAGCTGTCATTTTATTAAAAGCTGTCATATTATTAAAAGCTGGGATTTTATTAAAAGCTGGGATTTTATTAAAAGCTGTGATTTTATTAAAAACTGGAATTTTATTAAAAGCTGTGATTTGATTAAAACTGCCACTTTGTTAAAAGCTGCCTTTTTATTAAAAGCTGTCAGAACACTTGTTATCACAGAAAATGGAAAATTCAAAAATCTACTAATTTCTTCTAATATTATTCAAAATAGATTTGTAATAGATTTTAATTTATATAATTGGCTAGGGTCTCAATCCTCGAACTATTCAGAGATCAGACGTCGCTAGTCGATTTCTTATGCATTACTTCGGAAGCACACTCCAGATGTCATAGCACCATTTGACAGTTTTTCAAAGGAGATCAGAGAAAATACTGGTTTTATGCTGAAATATTTAGCAGAAGACTTAAGGCGTCTGTGTATTAAATGGTCTTAGCTCGAACTAGACTTCAAACATTGTGTCTACTGTTTGCAAGCATTCAATCTAATCTTGGACGAGTTTACAGGCTTCTTATCTTTTAGAGCCAGAAAGAAAGTCCAGCTGAAGGACTTGTCGTCCGCGAAATCGTCCATATTATTATGCTGTCATTGTGATGAAAGTAGCAAAAACAATACAAACAAAAAAAAAAACTACCAATAAAACCCATTAAATCCCTTCCAGCCCCCAACCGAAAAGAAAACAGGAAAAACTGAAAAACAAAAGTTTTAAAAGATTTGTCTGTGTTTGCTCTTCCTTACAGTTGATGTGATCTTCCGCAAGTGTCTCCCCCCCCCCCACTTTAACACAATCTAGAGCCAAAAAGGATTTGCGAGAAATACACATACACACACAAAAAAAAAATAACGGAACGAGACTTTTAAACATGATGACACCTCCAACAGATACCGGCACTGAAAGGACATGAAATGTGCCAGAGCGAAGGTGTACGGACAAGAGGGAATGTGACCAGGGAGGGGAAGTTTTTCAGCTATGGAAGATGAGACGATAGCAGAAGATGTGAAAGTAAATGTTGACACTTTAAGTGTTTTTCCAATAGCTAACAATCACTCTTTGGAAAGCCGTGCTCCATCAGCCGTGGAGGTGTCCTTTACATGGGCGAACTCCCATTTCCAGCATTGCCATTGCCTGTGCTATCCAACGCAGCTATCGTTTGACGGTTTGAACAAAAACGAGAAAAGGTATCAGATTTTGAAATGTATTTAACTTTGATTTACCTGGAGTAACACTACAACCGTTTTGTTTTACTGGCACTTTGTGCTGAACGCAGTTTGGCTAACAACTGCGGCATACCCGTCCATTTAAAATGTTAATTGCTGTAGTATATTTTTAGGGGCTTCCTTTGCGGACCCAACTTGTTGGTTTTCTTACCGCACGCGGATACGTTTGTGAATTAATTTATTTTCAGCTGCCTTTTCAACAGTTTCCCATTTTTTTTTTTTTTGGTTTAGTTTTAATTTTTTCAGTTGGTTTCTCTTGTCCAGTTTCCATTTCCCCTTTATGCTGGGGCCAATTTAATTTTATGCTTTGCTTAATCTCTAAATTTTAATTGGTTACAATATTTTTGCGTTGCGTTTTCTTTTTTTTTCTTCATCGCGTTACGTAAATCACTTTGCTGAGGGGGGAAAATCAACTCGCCGTAACGTCGTAACATAACCACCAATGTGATTTCAAAGCGTGCTCGAAACAAAAATGAAAAAAAAGTCAAGCGTATTTCAGCACTGCATACTTTCAGGCAGTTGCCATGCCATCATTCGTGTTCGTGGATACCAGCATGAGAGCATGAGTGTCAGTAATTATCTCGACGATGACGAGGACGTCGACAGGGTGTGGATTTTGCTCGCGCAACGGACGAGGGGAACAAGGATTGGTAATGTGGTTATGGTTAGTTTTGTTATTTCAGCTATTTCCTCAATTCTGCTGTCAATTAAAATCGAGTGAAAACGTTTAGGGGCAGCAAGGTGGTCAATGAGATTGCATATTGCAATCGGTTTGAGTGTTGCGTGATGGCACGGTCTAGTTAATATCTTCTAGATATTTTCCAACGTAAGGTCAGTATCTGCTATGAGCGCCATAAAAAATGTCGGAGTCGGCCAACATCTTCTGGAGATCTTCAAGCAGTATCTGCTATGCGCTCCATAAAAAACTTCGGAGTCGGCCATTACCAATTCAGCTGATTACGTCTCCCCACATCCGTTTCATACCCACAGTCTCTCGAGTAGTCACTAGCGGCAACCTTCAGTCACATTGTATGCATGCCTTTCAATCAGTCAGTGTCCTGTCATTACGGACATAACCATAGACACATCGAAACCGACGCCCACCTACCGCTTATTATGAAGATAATCTGCTCAATCTTATGGTAACGAACTTCAAGTCTCAAGCGCAATACCTAAACGCAGAAGGTAGAATTCAAACGTGACCTGTTAATGGTGCGAATAACCGCATAAGGGAGTATGTAATAATTCCTACTCGACTCAACTTTGATGTTACTCACAAAGTCGCCTTAATCTGCTTTCTGAAAGCGCCAGTGAAGTAATGCCTGTTAATCTTACCAGATCTTTCAGTTTAGTAAGTCCGATTGTATCAAACCTTAGGACCACCATATCATACCACACCAATCCACATTCAAATGGACAAAAGCTCTGAGGACTAGTCTTTTTTGTTGTTGTTGTTTGCTTTTGGTCACTCGTATTATGGTGGTGACTTTAAATACTGTCAACATACCATGAAATGAAAAAAAAAATCCCATTTTTTGTTTTTCTAGTTGGGTTAATAAAAGTGGTCGGTCCGTTTCAATTAAAACGCGAATGGCTAACCAAACTATGTTAATAAGAGTTTGGAAACAAATTGTTTGTAATATTTCCGAAAGCATTAAAATGTTGAACATAATTCGAGGATAGACGAGGTCATAATATAATAAACTTTTATTCGGGGCACAATGGTGGAATGATGAATTGTAAGCCACAAAATTTTACAACTTTCCATTAGCACATGATCGCTGGGATTGTGGCAGGGGAGATGTAGGTAGGTGGAGACACAACAGTTGTTAGAGAGAGAGGTATGGGGTAATGAGACGAAAATGGGGATAAACTAAAGAAGTTTATTACTGAGGGACCCAGAGGATATATATCAGTGAGAAGCCCCTGACTGGAGAGAATCCCCTGAGGGAAGAAAGAAACCCCTGCAAGGAAAGAAACCTCAGTCAGAGACGAAATCTCTAAACGGAAAGAAACCCAATCCCCTGACAGGAAAGACGCCCATGGCAGGAAAGAAACCCATGAGAGAAAATAACCCCTAACAGGAATGAAATCCCTGAGAGAAAAGAAACACCAATCAGGAATGAAACCGCGGACAGGAAAGAAACACCTGGAAGGAAACACCTATCAGGAATGAAACCCCTGACAAACTCGGGTCAGGAATCAAACCCATGATAGGGAAGAAACCCCTGAAAGGAGAGAGAGCTAGGACAGGAAGAAACCCCAGTCAGGGAAGACATCCCAGTCAGGAGAGAAATCGCAGTCGAGAAACAAACTCCAGTCAGGAATCAAACCCCTGACAGAAAAGAAGCACCTGAAAGAAAAAAACCCCGACAGGAAATAAACCCTCCGACAGGAAGGAAGCCCCTGAAAGAAAGAAACCCCAATCAGAAAAGAACTGCTCACAGGAAAGTAACACCTGACAGGAAATAAATATCAATCAGGAATGAAAGCCCTGAAAGGTAAGAAATACCAATCAGGAATGAAACCTAGACTGGAACCTAGACCAGTCGAGAAACAAATTCAAGTCAGGAATCAAGAAACCTAGAACAGGAAAGAAACCACTGAGGGGAAAGAAATTCCAGTCAGTAAATAAACCACTGACGGGAATGAAATTCCAGTCAGTAAATAAACCCCAGTCAAGAATGAAACCCCAGTCGGGAAAGAAACCACAGTTAGGAACGAATCCCAGTCAGGAAAGAAAATCCTGAGAGGGAAGAAGCCACAGCCAGGAAAGAAATCCAAATGACAGGAATGAAGACCATGACAGGAAAGAAATCCCAGTATGGAAAGAAAACTCAGTCAGAAAAGAAACCTCCGATAGGAAACAAAAACCTGACTATGAAGAAAACCCGTGAAAGGATAGAAACCACTGGCAGAAAAAAAATTCCAGTCGGGAAATAAACCCCTGATAGGAAAGAAACCGCAATGAGCGGAAAGAAATCACAGTCAGGAAAGGATCCTCCGATAGAAAATAAAACAGGGAAGAAACACCTGAAAGGAAAGAAACCTAGGACGGAAAGGGAACCCCAGTCACGAAAGATACCCCAGTCAGAAAAGAAACCTCCGATAAAAAATAAATCCTTGACAGTGAAGATTCCCCTGAAAGAAAATAAACCCAAGTCAGGATTAAAATCCCTGACGGGAAAGAAACCACTGACTGGAAAGGAATTACAGTCAAGAAAAAAAAACCACGGACTGGAAAGAAACTCCAATGCTATGAAAGAAAACCCTGGCAGAGAAGAAACCACTGAATGGAAAAAAACCTAGGACGGGAAGGAAACCCCAGTAAGAAAAGAAACCTCCGATAGGATATAAAATGCTGACGGGGAAGAAACCCCTGAAAGAAAAGAAACACCAGTCAGGAAAGAAGCCCCTGACAGAAAAGAAATTCCAGTCAGACCAGAGAACCAAATTATTTAATTGTAAGCCGTCGAGGTAAGATTCACTAATCCAGATTCTTAACGTAGCGAGAACATCTACAAATATGCAGCCGACATTTTCACCTCGTAAATGGCGGTGACTCTACTAGTAAGAGAGTGATCTCTAAGCCATGTAAAACTTATCTAAATAAAGTATTTGCATTATTTAGAAAAGCAGTAGGTTACGTTCAGTCAGTATACACATTTGATAACAGTTTTGAGAGATTTTTCCCATCTGTGACTTCCTGGAATGTTAAGGGAAGTACGGAAAATACTAATTATTCCGAATTACATTGAACAACCTCAAAATTCTTAGTGGAAGGTAGATATGTTCTTTTTTACCTTCTAGTAAGGTTTTGAGCAATACAATTTCAAATTTTATAATAAATATATACACGGATATGAACGGACTGCCACACTTTACGTAAATTCACTCATTAACAAACGACCAAAACGGAGCTATCTGGCTCCAGCAGCATTTCTGCTATTAATGAAACACTTGTCAAATATCATTAATTAATCTCTACCACAAACAAACAATTAAATGCATAACCATTTTCCCCAGACTTCGTATAGACAACAAAAAAGTTTTCCATTTCCATACAAAAACAACATTTAAACGACAACAAACAAACAAAAAGTAAAACTACGTCAAGCTCAACTGTCCATAAAAAAACCGCTTCTCAAAAATGAATATGACCAACACAAGCGAAAACACGACTAACCGTGAGACACATATGCATTTGTACCAATAACTTACCTTTGAATGTTCGAAATATATACGACCAATATGACGCTTTCAATGAGGATGAGCGGGGCCTGTCATTAAACACAGTGAAATCCATTCTGGTTTTGTTTTCTGCCTTAATGCCTTAATTTACTCATTACCAGCATATCTCTGTGGTACATCTCCACTTGGCCAAAGTCAGGCGAATTGGAGCAGTGGATAACAGAAAAAAACAGCACAAACCAGTTACTTTCAGGTGGTTGTCTGTCAAAAGAGACCCAAGGAAATCTTTGGCAATACAGAAATAAGTGAAAATGAAACGGAAAGTTTTATTATTTTTTTTTCAATTAATTATTTAATTATTTAATTATTTAATTATTTAATTATTTAATTATTTAATTATTTAATTATTTAATTATTTAATTATTTAATTATTTAATTATTTAATTATTTAATTATTTAATTATTTAATTATTTAATTATTTAATTATTTAATTATTTAATTATTTAATTATTTAATTATTTAATTATTTAATTATTTAATTATTTAATTATTTAATTATTTAATTATTTAATTATTTAATTATTTAATTATTTAATTATTTAATTATTTAATTATTTAATTATTTAATTATTTAATTATTTAATTATTTAATTATTTAATTATTTAATTATTTAATTATTTAATTATTTAATTATTTAATTATTTAATTATTTAATTATTTAATTATTTAATTATTTAATTATTTAATTATTTAATTATTTAATTATTTAATTATTTAATTATTTAATTATTTAATTATTTAATTATTTAATTATTTAATTATTTAATTATTTAATTATTTAATTATTTAATTATTTAATTATTTAATTATTTAATTATTTAATTATTTAATTATTTAATTATTTAATTATTTAATTATTTAATTATTTAATTATTTAATTATTTAATTATTTAATTATTTAATTATTTAATTATTTAATTATTTAATTATTTAATTATTTAATTATTTAATTATTTAATTATTTAATTATTTAATTATTTAATTATTTAATTATTTAATTATTTAATTATTTAATTATTTAATTATTTAATTATTTAATTATTTAATTATTTAATTATTTAATTATTTAATTATTTAATTATTTAATTATTTAATTATTTAATTATTTAATTATTTAATTATTTAATTATTTAATTATTTAATTATTTAATTATTTAATTATTTAATTATTTAATTATTTAATTATTTAATTATTTAATTATTTAATTATTTAATTATTTAATTATTTAATTATTTAATTATTTAATTATTTAATTATTTAATTATTTAATTATTTAATTATTTAATTATTTAATTATTTAATTATTTAATTATTTAATTATTTAATTATTTAATTATTTAATTATTTAATTATTTAGTTATTTAATTATTTAATGTCTTATTTATTATTATTATATTTATAATTTTTTAATTATTTGGTGTTGTGATTTTAGCATTCAGAAAAAGGAAAGTTTCCATAATGTCAGCTATTTTTTCGCAGCTGCAGTAAATCAACACTGCAAATTGTCAATCACATCTAAACATGTGTGTGGTAACGATCGCTTGGTTCGGGCTGGTATGTGTTTAAAGGTGGTGATCATAGATCGCCATCATCATCATCACTGCCGTTGGTTAAGAGAAAATTATTTGAAAAACTGGCATAAATTGAAATCAGAAAACAAAAACCACACATTGGCTGTAAGACAGGCCAGCTTTGATGCTCTGAAACTTGTTGTGTGATAAACTGGGTGAACTATATTCATAAAAAATTATTCACTTCTCGTATATGGATATTGTTATTGGACAAATATGTGGTCAGCAGACAGGCAAAGTCTTTACAGCATCAACGTTATTTTGTGTGCTAAAGGAAATCTGTGGAACACATGAAAAACTAAAAATCTGTGCAAAAAAGGTGTAACTCTTGTGTGAGCGCTAAATAAAACATGGCTTAGAATGGTTATTACTTATTGTTGGACTATTGTTTTTTAATTATACGTACTGCGATCGGACAACCCGTATGTGTCAGTCCAGTCGATTTACAGGCAGAAATCATGGCTATCGGAGAAGCTGCTCGAAGGCTGAGGCGAACACCTTTGTAAACAGTTATTTTATGTATAATTCGTTCGAACTAAAAAAATATCCAAAAAGAAAGCTTATCTACTTGTGGTCAAATATGCCATTCGCGGGGATGGAAGGCCTCATATGTCATTGTCAACCAGTGATGATTACTCGTCAAAGTAACCGAGAAGAGAAGTGGAATCTTCAAGACCTGCCATATAGCCCATGTGGAATAAGAGCAAAAGACTCTGACTTCCTTGATAAGATTTGTTGCCCTGGATCATGAGATTTAACACCAGTGAGGTATTTGATGCCTGAGGGCTGTGTCAGCCTGGAGTAAAGAAATTCGGTCACGGACAATTTCGTAAAAAGAGAACGAAAGAAACTATCACGTTGAGAGTCGGAAGATCCGAAATAATATACAGAGCACCTGGGAATGATGAAGTCAATGAGTGAGCAATTTGTTTAAGGTTTTTATATAAAAAATCGAACAACTGGATATATTTAGGAAATTTTTATTTTTTTAGGGGAAACTATTTTTTTTATATTTTTTCTTTTTAGGGTTTTTTTTCGCACACTTTTATGTAATTGTTCCATGGATTGGGCCCATGTTAAGCCGAGAAACCTTTTCTATATAGATCCTCTCTTGTAGGCTACTGGTCAACTCAACCTCGTCTACGGTTCTGGTGGTTTTTGGGAAGACCTTGACATTTTCAGTCTAATTTCTGTAATTTCTTATTTACTTAACATTTTTTCAGTTCTTAAAAAAACTGTTTGTAGACAAGGAGTGAGCAATTTGTTTAAGGTTTTTATAGGTAAAATCGAACAACTGGATGTATTTGAGAAATATTTCCAAAGTTGACTACTTTTTTGTATTTTTCGATTTTAGATTTTTTTTAAAGTATTTTATTTATTTATTTGTAAAAATTATATTATATATAAATAAAATACAATCTAATGGGAGAGCATTGGCAACGAGGCCTTCGGACAATTCGATGTAATTGTTCAAATTGCTAAGAAAACATAGGTTTTTTTTCGTATTAAAAATTTCGCTTTTTTTTTTTTGGAAATTTTGAAATTCGAAAAAGTTTTTCGACTTTGTCGAAGTGTTTCTCATACAGTCTAAGATCTTTTAAACTCAAAATATTCTTATTTGTAGAGTGTGTTTGCTTGTCATTCTTCATGGCGTCAACATTTGATATCATTTGGTTGTAGCAACTATTTTAAAAATATGGATTATGAAAAACTTTTCTTTGGAAATTAAATATGTACAAGCTCTGGGCCTCCAGGGTATTTCCTCAGCCAGGCTGAGCTGCAGATTAAAATGATTGCAAAGTTTCGCATACTATTCACATTTGATCACGAAAACCGTTGTAGTTCAAACGGGTATCCAGCACTATTTTACCACCTCTTGGGGCTCGGGCATTTCTCCTTTCTTTGTGATTTCTCGGCACCTGCTTTTATTGCATTCAAATGGTCTTAAAATTTCGCTGCTGTTATTTTATTATGTAGAAAGGAAACAATCAGTTCATTCGAAATACTCTTAATGTTTTTTCCCGAAACCTGTTTGGTCTACAAACAACGAGTACATATCGTCGGTGTGCTGCAAAAAGAGCTTATGTCCACTTTTTTTTTTTTTGTGAAATGGACTTATTGATGTAAAAGTGTTCCAAAAGTGATAGTTTATGTCCTGTAAACAAAAAAAATCCCATGTCAATTAAAAGTAGTTTTGTTGGAACTGCATCGCAACAATTAATTTTATGTCCAAAACACCCACACACATTCATTTTAAGCCTTCAATAACATCAATTATGTGACTTGAGGTGTTTTTGCTGCATGTATGTACAATACATATACATATACAGTGTACTCTCTCATAAGCGGACACCTAAGGACTCGTATGAGAGGTGTCCGCTTATGAGAGAGGTACAAAAAAGGACTGAAGTGGATTGGTACTGAAAAAGTGTCCGTTTATGAGAGGTGTCCGCTTAAGAGAGGTGTCCGCAAGGAGAGAGTACACTGCATGACATTAATGATCTACAATTTATTGTAATTTCGATCATTTTATAAAATTGTTGCTCCTTTCGCTCCACAAAAATTAAGTGGAAATCACGCTTTATGCTTGAACAATAATTAAAAATCATAATTTAAGAAAACACTACACACACACACACAGGCAAAAGACAACGTCTAACCACGACGACGACCACCAGCAAAACCCCAAAAGAAAACAAAACAAAAACCAAGAAAATCACCAAAGACAAAACAAGTAAAACTGATTTGTTTTTGCTGTGCTCTATGCGCCTCACTAACGACCGACATAATAAATACTGGCACAACAACAACAATAACAAGCAGCGACAACAGAACAGGAAAAATGAAAAGAAAAACAATAGCAGCGTTGGCATGAAAATGCCGGTTGTTTAGTTTGTTTTGCTAACATTATTCTGCTGCTTCATAAACACGTTAAACAGACGTCATTTACGAGACACACACACGCTCTCACCACCCACGAGTGAGGGTGATGGGAGAGCTGCCCTCCCACCCAATACTCCCACTCGCACACAACCGCAAACGAAACCTAAACACAGTTCTATGTCTCTGTGGGTATGTTTTCATGCTGGCGCTTAAATTTTCTTTTTTGGGGGTATTTTTCCTTTCGCCCGCCCGAGAGGAGAGCAAAAAATTGGTTTTTGTGGCCATAATTCAAGACTATTGTCACAATACATGTCAAGTTGCGGTAGGACAAGAGTGTAAACCAGAATATACATGCAAACCAACACAGCCACAACAACACTCCAACATAGGCTTTTACACACGCACACCAGTCTTCACAATGCAGGACTCACACAAACACATACAGCGTTAACTCTGTCAAACAGTGAGGTTTTTGCCTTTTGTAACAGCAGCATTTTAAGCCAAAACAAAATTAACAACAAAGACAGAGACTTAAAGGCTCCGAAATTGTAACAAGAAGTGACAACAACAACCGAGTCAGCAACATCAAACACGGACCCCAAACTAGGCAACAACAACAACACCAGCACCGATACACAGCAATCGTCGTTGGCAAACGTGCTGTAGCACAAACAGCAAAAATATGTTGACAATGAAAAACGACACACACAAAAAGGATACGAAGAAATGTCATTAAAAATTATCGTTGTTTGTGGCCAACATCACGCAGGTCCCTCTCTCGCTCTCTCACTCCCTCTCAGACGGTTTAACATGGAGTCTCTCTCTCAATGGAGGTGAATATAACTAATAACAGAGAAGGCATGACATAGGAGAACCCGTTTGATGTTCTAGTGAGAGTGTGGGGGGGGGGGTGGTGTTGGTTTAACCCTATGGCAGCTGTACATAAGACCCACTTTATGTCCATAAGACCGACAGAAGATCTTTTAGTTCGGAAAAGACTTATTTAAAAAAAAAAAAAACAGATCTTTCAAAACAAATGAACTCTATTTCATACACTGACCTTTTTTAAATAGGGGATTTCAAAACAAATCTGTTGTAACAAAGAATTGAGCTTTCAATAAAAGGTTTATAAAGAATTGGGCTTTCAAAAGCCGATTTTACAATTCTGTTCCAATCTGTGTTTTAAAACCTGGGCTTTACTTTTTCAAACAATAGCGAACCTCAGATTGTACATTACTTTGATTGCTCAAGCTTCGATAAATTTTGTAAAGCGGAATGTTTGGCACTGGCATAATAATATACATACCATCTATTCATCGACTATAAAGCCGCCTTCGACACGCCGCGTTACCACGCCCCTATTTTCAGCCACATAAAAGAGCCATGCAATTTTTTTTTAAACTAACACTCAGGTGATGCCCCCTATGAATGCAATGCACTGTGTTAGCGATAGGAAAGAATGACATTGGATGGAGGAAAGAGGGAGTAGTGTTTGTTGATGTTTGCCTTGAATTTGGCAATGTCATAGCAGGCAGGAAAAACACTTGCAGGAAGATTATTCCAGATGCGAACAGTTCGGCTGAGGAACGGATTTTCTCCATAGCGCGTCGTCCGGTCAACCGGTCATTTGACAACGAACGGATGAGATTCCCTGGATAGCCGAGTGTTCCGGCTAAATGTTCTAACGTCAGGGACCAGACGACGGATATCTGAGGATCAAATACCGTTAAAATATCTATAGAACAGCGATATACGAAGGGAGGCAATAGAGTTGGATACCCTACTATCCCCAATCATCACCACCGCTCTCCTATATACACGGTCCAGAAGCTGCAAAGCTGTTTTTGGAGCCCCTGCCCTTATATGGGAGTTATATTCCATTTTAGGTCGGATGTAAGTGGTGTAAATATTTACGATACCAGATGAGGTGAAGTATTTTTTGAACTGCTTTAAAAAACCTAAACACTTGAATGTTTCTTTCGACACTTCGAATATATGGCTATCCCAGCGAGCATCACCCTGTATCTTCATGCCCAGAACATCAAGAGTATCTGATTCGACGACGATGCTGGATCTGGTGAACGTTTGTGTGACAACAAACAGCACTGGGTCTTTTGCGGATTAAAATCTACTCTATTCATTTGGCCCCACTCACAAATCGTCGCCAAATCGCGGTTAATTGAGTCATTCATCGTTCGCCTTTTGTCTTCGACCTCCAGAGGACTTTGTCGATGTTCAAATGAGTACGAATGACAGAGGTTGCTGTCATCCGCAAAGGAGTAGATTGGGTTCTCAGTCTGCCCCAACAGGTCGTCAATCAAAATAAGAAATATAGAAGGAGAGAGAACTCCTGCGGTCAACCTATGATCGTTGGATGAGACCCCGTCTATAACAACTCGTATAGAGCGATTCCTTAAAAAAAATCGATATGAATCGAGTCGTGTTCGAAAAAATATCTACGCTTTCGATCACGGGGAGTGGTTGATTGCTTTCTGGCAAAGATGAATTCTTTGCAAATATACATATCAGCCAATAGGTTAGCTTTGTCAATCGGGTCAGTGAATATCTGGTCACCGTTAACGAGAGTTGGGATAGAAGATGAAGAATTGTCCCTTACTCTTTTGACGAATGTCCAAAAGCTCTTACTTCCCCTAGGAGAATTAAGAACTTTAGCACGAAGACGCTGTTCGTGAAGAAGTTTTTCGCGCCTAAGCACTCTGGCACAATTGGATCTTGCCTGCTTGCGTAGCAGCTCAGTAGTGACATTTTTATTTATTTGATCTGACAGCTACTTTGCATGCCTGATTAAACCAACAAATTCTTTGAACTCGGCTACCGGGGCACTTATATGTATTGGATATGTATTTATTACAATTAAACTAAGAATAAACTAAAATATAAAGGGCACCATCAAAGGCTATCCGCCTACACCCTACAATAAGTTACTATGAGTCAGCTGCTTCCCAATTATTCAATTCTACTTGTGACCAACAATCACCTTCTGTCGCCCACAGTACATGGTGCATCGCTTAAGGCGTTAAGAAAGGCCCCTCCAAAGACCCTCCACAGCGACTGTGTTGGTGTGGTATCAATGGTGGGAAAACTCACCACCCAAAACATTTAACAGAGTTTCCTCAAATGTTAAAACTCTTCTGGTTTTCCCACTTAACAGTGACGTGACATTATGCCCGTCTCATGTACAGATGTGCGTGCCTCTGTGTGTGAGTGAGTTAGTGTTCGTGTTGGTAAATGTTAAAGAAAATTGTTTAACTCCCGTTTAAACACAATGTGCATGCTTTGGCATGCAATCGCATGTGTGCTTTGTGTGCTGGATACATTTGATGCTGTATGCCATTCAACTTTTCATTTCAGTTGCAATTTGGCGCTTGACGCGTAAATATCTTGTAACGCTTACAACAAAATTCGCGCGGAAATTCGCCAATAAAAAACGCGTAAATAATTGCCGGACAGGTTGGAAACGAACGAAAGAAAAGTGTGTATGAAATGAAACCACAACACGACGCTGGCGGAAAAGTGCATTTGTAGCCACTTAAGCGGCAGACGGTAACAAGAGTCGCAGTCTCGGCCACAAGATATGATTCTGGTTATTGGTGGCTCTGAGAGGCTATAAAAAGAAATAAATAAATAAAAAGTGCGTAAATCAAGCCCAAGTGAAACAAAAGCCTAGCCAAGTGATGTGAAAGAAAACGTTGATGTGCCTCATATTTCGGGTAATTGAAACCATTTCGCTTTTCTATCGCACACACTGAATGTGTGGATGGATGGATGGATGAGTGAGTGAGTGAATGGAAACTCCATCATCTCAATCTATGGCAGCGAAAGTTTTTCATGTTCGCATGCATACAAGTTTTCTTGATTTTCCTCAAAAACCAAACAAAAAAAAGAGAATAACAAAACCAAAAAAAAAAAGAAGTTTAATTGAACAACATCTTGGCCGTTTATCCAAATAAAGTCTGAATCTGCAACAGAGAAGAGAAAATCATCGGCTCTGCTGTTTATGGCCAAAGACGGTATTTGTTTTTTTTGCGTTCATCATCTCAGTCATCGTTTTTGCCCCAAAAGATTGACTAACTGTCTGTCTTATATTTAAACAGCATGTGGGGAGGAGGGTGGAAGACAAAAGGAAAATGAAATGTTTGAGCTCAAGTTATTGGAATGGATTGTGTTATGAACACATCAGTGTGAGTGACTTGTTTCTTTTTCCCAGGAACTGAACTTGTAAAGAGTTAAATCCACATGGCTAACACAAGAGAGGGATGATAAAAGGGGGGGGGGGGTGGTTGAAAGACCACATGTATCACCAAGGGAAACGGAGTAATTAAAGACAATTCTCCAGTTGGCTGTGAGTAATTTTGTTCGTAGCGTTTTGCTAAAACAAAAGTGTTTGTAGTCCCTTTTTTCTGGCCCAGTCGTTTTATGTTAATACCAGACAATTTAAAAAAGGCAGGCAACTTTGTTTTTATTTTTTAAAAATAATTAAGATGATGTTCTTCAAAGGCGAACGAAATATTGGAAAAATATATTCCGCTGAAAATAAAAAAAAATAATTTGTTTATTAAAAATTCCTGACCTCAAGCTTGAACTCATTAAAAAAAATTCTAAATTCGATACAATTGAAAAAGGTCGATACAAAATATTGAACTTTAGAAAACAATTAAAGCTAAAATTATAGATTGATTTGTTCCCCCTAAATTCCTTAATTCTTACTTGATTTACGGAAACATAGCTGACATTTCGGACATCGACATCACAGCTTCAAATATGGCAACAGAGGTGAAGACAAATTTCTCAGGGTGTCCAAAAAAATTGTTTTGGGCTCTAGCCGATTTTGAATTCTTAATATATATTTACCCTCGACACTGATTCATTGATACACTGATTCACTGACTCTGTCACGCAGTACGTAGGAATTTAAATAGGCATTAATAGGCAATTCTATAAAAAATAATAATAAAAAATATAATATTTTTTTTTTGTACAGAAATTGTGGTTTCCCCAAATTTTTTTTTTCCAAAATTTTTTTTTTTACAATTTTTTTTACAATTTTTTTTTTTTTACAAAATTTTTTTTTCAACAAAAATTTTTTTTTCCAACTATTTTTTTTGAACAATAATTTTCTTTTCAACTAAATTTTTTTTTTCCACAAAATTTTTTTTTTTTCAACAAAATTTTTTTTTCAAAAAAAATTTTTTTTTTCAACAACATTTTTTTTTTCAACAACAATTTTTTTTCCACACATATTTTAACGGGCGCCATAGGCGCATTACAACTTACTAGTAATATAATGTAAAGTATTTTTGAGAATTTTTTAAGATTTTTTGTAAAAGGAGGTTTTTCGTATTCGAATCTCAAGTTATTCAATGAAAAGCATTTTCTAAGTCTTTGAGTCATTAGATGAAAAGAAAATTATCGGAGCTTTAATTTGATGTATACAAATCATTAGTTTTATCCATTTTCTTGCCCGTTTCGCTGTCATATTGAGCCCTTACTGCGAAAAAGAAGTAAGCGCCAAAATAAAAATTGTACAGCAGAGGGTTTTTTTTGTGTGGTCATATATAAGGCGTGAAACCTTAGATGTTAGTACCTAATAAAATTATATTTATATTCATAATTTCTTATGTCTAAAAATCCTGTAAATAAATCAATACAAAGTATATTTGGTCCAAGGGCAAACCGGGTGACACTGATCCTATGGCTGGATTTTTCCAGCGACAGACCAAAGCCTTTGGTGGTAATCGAAGCCACAATCACCACGCAGATAGTCAAGCACGCTACCAATTCGCCTACCGCGACGCCTGTAAATTTAATTACACTTGAGCTTTACTTCACTTCTGACAACCACGTTATCAGAGAGTCCAGACAAAAATAATGTAATTCACAATTGCACAAAGCATTCAAGCCAAACTATGGACACTAGTACTCATCAGCATCGCCGGAACGTGGGTTGTATAGACATGTGGTGGGTATCGAAACCACAACCCTCAAGCTGTTAGGCAAGTTCGTAACCAATTCGCCTACTCGGTCGCTTGCAGTATTAGAAATCTGATTGTTAGGTATTAAAAGCATCCCCGTCCCTTACAGATAATGTGTGTACCCGGTAGAGAATGCTAAAATCGCCAAGGGTAATTTCCTCCATGGTGCCAGTTTCAGGACATGGACGAAAGAATGCTACTGAGACTAAGGAGCGCTTGCAGTATTAGAAATCTGGTTGTTAGATATTATAAGCATCCCAGTCCCTAACAAAAAATGTGTAGCTGCAAATGGACGGAGCTGCAATATCCGCGAATATTTTCTTCATATATACCCGGCAGGGGAAGCTCAAATCTATGGGGACATTTTCTCTATGGTGGCAGTTTCAGGGCATAAAAGAAAGAATCCTACTGAGACTACGACCTGTCCGCTGTTTACAAGCGAGCTATTGGTGAAAACAAAATCCAAACAAAATATTCATATGAGAACTTTAAACCAAGGGTGAAATTCTCCCACCCCTATTAGCCTGAGGGTTGGCCTATCGTCGCCGAATACAACTAACAACACCTACAAAAAGCAGGGAAATCTGCTACATCACAGCTGTCTTTGGAGGCAGTATTAGTTACTTAGCCTCTAGTCTGAACAGGTACTGTCTTCAGCATGCAATCTGCACATTATTTGACCGCAAACATATGTCCAACCAGAGAGACCTTTCTCCTATGTCGAGCTTTGGCAGATCTATGGGACCTTTTCCAATCCACAAAAAAAAACCACACACGATCTCTCAAAGCTCCATGGAAATAACTAAGCCTGTGTGTTGGGGGAGGGAGGTGACTTAGCCCCTCAGAACAATTTTAGCCCCCAGTAGAATTTTCTAGTTACGTCTATCAGCAGACCACCAAAATTCCTGCTAGGGCTACGCCTAAACGGCATAGATCAGAAGGTACTCCGGCCAATATGACCAAGCATTCTAAAAGGGTTTAACATGGTGGTTTGAGATGTGTTGATGAGATCGGTAATTGACTCTAAGATGGCCGATGGTATCATTTCGCCAAGAAACTGTCTAGGGGTTGCTTGCGGTTTACCTTAAGGACCTAATGAAAAATCCTGAGATTCCTCGGCAGCGCACTGACGCTCTTTGTTCGCAGGATCATGTGAAGTTGATATCCTTCAAGGATGAGCGGTATCTTTAATTGTTGGAAACCGCGGCTAGGTTCCTTGGTAAGGTCCGGCATGGAACTAAGCTCTACAAATATTGAGTAGCTACAACAGTTCAGATGGATTCCTCGACAATCGCCTTGGTCTCCGTGGTACCTTTACCACACGTGGTGCCTACCAGCGACTGGAAGGTGGTGAAAGAATCAGAAGAACAAGCTCTCGTCATTATTAATAATGACACCTTGGAGCCATTGCGATGGACCACCGGTTATTACGATGCTTAGTGGTTATTCATTATAAAAAACGATTTTTACGAGTTTCGATTATTTTTTTTGAACAGAGTTTTAAACAACCCAGCTTTTGTCATATAAATGTTACAAATATTACAGACATTACTTTTTAATCGGTCTATGACACTGCGAGAAATATGGATTAACCCTTCTGCTTGTGAGAAGGTCCCCTTTTTATTGTGCCAACTTTTAGGACAATGGAGACACTCACTAATCGGAGCATTGAAAAGTTTTTATTTTCCAACAAAATCAAATTATTAGAAAATTCATAATTGTAAAATTAAGAAAACATCCTAAATAAAGTAAGTACGTCTTCAAACTAGGCAATTTTAATTGGCTTAATTCTCAGTTTTGTAGGAAAGAGCGGTAAGGAAAATGGAAGTGAAAAAAATGGCTCGTACTGGGAATTTCTTTTTGTGTTTTTCATATTTTGATATTTTGAAAGTCAGTTGTATTTGAAAAGTCAATCAAGAAAAAAAAAATGGCCGAAAAAGAATTTACTTGTGTGAACACAAGAGGCATGTTCAAAAGGGAAGGGAAGTAAAATTGCCAAGTGTGAATCGGAACTGAAACAAATCGTCTAAAGTAGTTTTTAGAATAGAATAATGTCTCATTTCAAAATTCACTATCTATTTTTTTTGCTCTAGAAAAAAACTGTAAATCTCTAATTTGAATTGACTTTTGTTCAGCAGATTATTAGACAGACATATGTCAGGCCTCTATATTGTTGGAAAAAAAACCCTAAAGTTTGTTCCCTAGATTTGCTAAGTAAGACACAATTGAGAACTGTAGACGGTTCCACTGAAAAACTCCTTGTTTTGATTTATGACACTATTCAAGTAAATGGGCGTTATGTAAAATGTCCGCCATCTAACGTTTTTCCTTTTTTCAACTAGTGCTTATGTCGTTTTCGTTATCGGGCCATGTTGAACGAATTTTTATTTACAAAAATTCAAGATGAGGATATTGGCAACATTCGGTTTCAACAGAACGGAAGCTACATGCCACACAGCCGAAGCTACACTCGATGTTTTGCGCCCTGTTTTTGCAGATCGCATTATCAGCCGCAGAGCTGATGTTGTTAGGCTACTGCATGGCCAGCCGAGGCAGCCATTTGAATGAAATTATTTTCCATTATTAACCGGAAGGATTGTACTTTCAAATAAAAAAAAGAAATTTTAATTTTTTTTATAGAATTTTCCAATAAAAAGATTAATTTTGCGGACCCTGTATTTACTCCATACAAATACTTGTTTAAACATTCCCAATCATATCGAGTATACGCCTCAATGGTTTAGTCGAGAAATGTAACAGGATATTTATAACTTTCTGTTAGGGTGGAGTGAAAACATGCTTTTTTTTTAATTTGAAAAAGTTAACCTCGGAAAGAGATGTAGTCTGGGGTCCTAATGAGGGGAAAAATAAAGAAACATTTTTTAAAAAAGTTTTAGGTGTCGCGCCACTCCCTCGAAATTTGGAAATTATCGCTACTTTGGCGTTGATTTTAGAAACATCCTAAAAATTAACGACTTAACTTATTCGAAATTTAAAAGTTTGAGCTTGTTCAGTGCCCAAACAAAAGTATTTGAGGCAAATATGAGGATAATCGACTAATATTTGTAGCGTTGGTGGCGATTTCATTGTACAGTCAATTTTCTGAAGAAGGGACGATTTGACTTATTTTACTTTTTGCCATTTTTTGAACAATGAGAACATTTTTTTAAAATGCCCTTATTTCATTGTTTACGCTATTGCAAACATTTATTGATATAAAACTTTTTAGGATTTTTCTAAAATCAACGCCAAAATAGCGATAATTTCCAAATTTCGAGGGAGTGGCGCGACCCCTAAAAATTTTTTAAAATTTTTTTCTTTATTTTTCCCCTCATTAGGACCCCAGACTACATCTCTTTCCGAGGTTAACTTTTTTTTTTTGAATTTCACTCCACCCTACTGTCTGTTTCACGATGTCGATTGATTTTTCGTTTTGGAACGACAAGTCGAACGATTAGACGCATTCGATCAATATTGTGAAACAGGCGAATACCGCCGAACCGACTGGCCGATCTGTAGCGCTGGAAATCGGTTTTTGTGAAAACTTAGACGAAACTTTGTAAGAGTGACGACTAGGCTTTCGTTAACATTTCACTGCGTCCTGCCTGTCTCAGCACCGAATGACAATTTGCAACACACGCCGATTGTGAGCAATCTTTTTGTAGACTGTTTTTTTTTTTGTGACAAAGCCATGGAAAATTTTTAAAAAATCGTAGCTGGTTTTAGACAGAAAATATAAAGCACTGTGAGAATACAAATTATATCGTACACAGTCCACTGATTTGTAAGACGTTTCATGTCTGCTTATTCATGGAACACAAAATAACTCCCACGTGAAGGGAATTCCCAGAAAAAAAACTGTCAATCGAAATAAATAATAAGAAATTGTAGAATTTCCAACACTCATATGAAATAATTTCCTATGAAATTGAATATGTTCCGCTGAAACGTTCATCCATGGCACTCTCACTCTTTCTATAATTCACGTATATTACAATTTATTCTTGAATACAACAAAAGCTTTAAATTATATTAAGCAAATATTGTTTTTTTTTTAAAAATATATTTTAAATATTCGGTAAAATTTAATATCTTAGAGAAACATTTTCTAGTAACTTTCTGCAATACCTCCTGCTGTAGAGGAAGCAAGTTGCATGCGAAAAATATGTATGGAATACCCAGAAGAGCTAAAGTAAGCTCTGCCATTTCTTTTTTTCTAACCAAAAATCAACATTTTTAAATGATTATTAAAATTTTCCAAATAAGAACATTTTTCTTTATGACCAACAGAGAAACAAATCATTTTTCCCAGATATCTCTAATAACTCTAAAGGTTCATTAATCTCAGTTCCGTTTGCCATTGGCATAAAACACATGTCCCAACGACATAACCTGGACATGATGTGGGAGGGGGATCAATTTTAATTTCCGATTTCAATTTGAATTTTACACTCCCGAATGTAATGAAATTTGTCATTTAACTACAGCTTTGGGCGCAAAATCCCCCCTTTCCAGGAAATGTGAAATAGTTTGTAGATTCTTTTTTTTTTTCTGTTTGGCTTGTCTTTGTCACAGTGAAGGCTCCATTGACATTTCTATGGCTCGGAGCAAAGTACAGTTGATAAACATAGACGGACCTATGTGTAGAAACGTATACAGCGACATACAGACAGACGTATGTATGTACAGATGTCAGCATTTATTTCTTCAACAATTCTTGACAAATGGTTCAGAACTCATAAATCATTCATAACACCAACACCAGAAGCAGCAGCAGCAGCATCGGCCAAAGCCAGCAATAACAAATCTCTGGGAAAACTATGAAAATCAAATAAAATGCAACCATTCGGAAACACGACCAAAGATGATAGAACAGCTCAAAAGGGATAGAAAAGAGAGACAACAATAGCTGAAGCGTCAGTGAAAAATGGTTAAGGTAGAGCGTTGACGACCAAATGATTCCTTTCACCATGCTGGCATACAGGAGCAATTAGCTTGGGGTTTCTAGAGGGGCAGAGCTTGGATGACCCCATACCAGTCTTTTAAATGGTTTCTTATTTAACACTCCGCTAAATGTTTTCCAATGTTGGCCAATTTCAAAAGAGTTCCGTTCTACTCTGATAGAAAGAAATCTAAAGGGTACCTCTTTTTTCGATTAACAGAAACTACTCAGACCCTCAGACGGGCATCAGATTAAATCGGTCATGGCTATTTATTCCGAGTCGATGATATACCACAGCCTGGTGTAGGGTATTTCATTCTTCAAATAAAAGTCGGCCTCACACACCCACATATAACTTTAACTAACTTTATGTTGGCATGAACGGACAGAATGGAAGCCTAACCGGATGTACAGCAGGAAGATGTGAAAACTTATTGGCTGCTATGGCAACAGTTATTGAAATCATAAATTGAAAGTTTTCCAGGCGAAAACCGGGAGAGAGGTGACGAAAAAAAATTGCAAATTAATAGTTTTCACAAAACAGCAAGTAGAAAAAAAAATGATTACTTTACATTACAATGCGGGCCGAGACACTGGCATAGACATGTTCCGAGGCACAGGCGTACACACCGCCTAAGGGCAGCATTTACAGTTTCCGTTTCCTCTGTGTGAAAAAGACACCGGAAATATTTTGAAAATTTGATATGCTGAACATCTTATTGCTGCAGATGATAGAGGCGGCTTATTTGAGGACTTATTGGGTGTCATGGATAAAAATAAGAAACTCGTTTAGGAGTTTGTCAAAAAAAAAAAACCCTTATTGGTGAAAACTGAAAACAAAATAGGGATTTTATTCAATGGTATAGGTGTGGTTTCCCCGTTTTCGTTTATATAAAGGGTGTTTTTTTATTGGGGTATAGAACTTTAAGTTGGCATCACTTTTTTAACTGGCGGCCATTTTGTCAGCTGTCAAGTGATTAATATTTAGTTTGGTTTGCCATTTCATCATGAACAGGTTGACAAAAGAACAACGCTTGCAAATCGTGCACATTTATTTCGAAAGTAATGGTTCAGTTCGCGAAGTTCACCGCAAGCTCCGTCCGAATGAATCGATTCGCCACCGTGCACAGCAATTGGAGCTTTGTCCACCAACTTTATGGAAGATTTTGCGCAAAGATCTTGGCTTGCGACCTTACAAGATCCAGCTTGTGCAAGAATTAAAGCCGCGAGACCATGCAATGCGTCATGATTTTGGTGTATGGGCCGAAAATGAGATTCATCTCGATGCTGATTTTCATCACAAAATTGAAATTGGACCTGTAGACTTGGCTTTATTCGAGCCAGCCGCGGCGGCCACATGCCCGAAATCATATTTAAACATTAATGGCATAAAATTATCCTTCCAATAAAGCCAAATTGATGGACATTAAAACGATTTTCTTGTGTTTTATTTCAATTCGAAGTTCTATATCTCAATAAAAAACACCCTTTACTATAGAGTTATTGAGGAGTTATGGAAAAATTGTTCAATTCTAAAGGGAGGAGTCCTCATCAAATGAGAGAAATGTTTGGATGTTTATTTCATAACAAAGTGGATGGTATGCCATTAATAATGAAAAATAACATCAGCCAAGTGGCTACCACGACCACACTGACAGGATCATATCCTTTCTCATGAAATTTTCCATTACCAAATCGCAAAGTGTCCTCGATAGCCTCAAGAATTCGATATTTTAGGTGCTGAATCGACCGGCTTGAGTCCATGTGTTAACTGAACTTTATCAGCCTTAAGACCCAAGTCTTTATGCAAAATACGCTGTAATGACGTTTGTGGAATGTCCAATTCCAAAGAACGAAAGGGTTTTCTTCAACACTTTCGGCTACAGCAGCAATATTCGCAGTTGTTCTTGAGCGACGTGTAGGGATTTTACTCTTCACAACAAAACAGTCAAAAAACCTTAAAATTATCCCATAAATTGACTCAGAAAAATATGTGTTGGGACACTCTAACATTCGTCTCTGCTTCACTGCCACTGAAGTTTAAGCAAAAGTGTGTGTGTGTGTATTGGTAAAAAAACTGTGCGGGTATCGGTGTCTTTCGGACAATCACTGCGGGCTTACCCTGCCATTACACCTACATCTGATTCGTTGCCAGCTGAGCACACATATACTCTTCGAAACAGAAAACAAATATCGAAAATCATCTGAAAAAATCATTTCAAAAACGTCGTCACAAGAGTAACTTCTCTTGTTGTTGTTGCCGTCCGCAGCAGCAAACAAAAACACAATGTTGCCCCACACCACAAATTGTCAAAGCATTTGGGGAAAAGTATGGACAAGCAAATTTCTTTTCATAAATACGTCTACATTTTGTTTTTTGTACTTCAAACAAGTCTGAAGAATACTTCGTTGATAATAATTAAGAAATTTTAACTGTTTTTATTACGACAAAACGGTCAAAACATAATTACACAATAAAATTATCCCATAAATTGACACAGAAAAATATGTGTTGGGAAACTCTAACATTCGTCTCTGCTGCAGGTGACAAAATTTCAGTGCCATTGAATTTTCTTTGCCAGTCGGCCGGCCAGTAGCAAAAATGTGTGTGTATTGGTAAAAAAAAAGTGTGAGTGTGTTGAGTTTTTCGAACAATTACTGCCCAGTGTAATGGCTGGGTTAGGTCTCTTATCAATTATTATGTTACTAGTAAGTTGTAATGCGCCTATGGCGCCCGTTAATTTGCTTGAGAAAGTATTTGTTACTTAATTTTAAAAATTTTGTAAAAAATATTTTGAGAAAACTATTTTGTAAAAAAAAATAAAATTGGGAAAAAAACATTTGTGGAAAAAAAATTTTTGCTGAAAAAAAAAATTTTGTTGAAAAAAAAAATTTTGTTGGAAAAAAAAATTTTTGTGGAAAAAAAAAATTTTTGTTGTAAAAAAAAAATTTTGGAAAAAAAAAAATTTGGTAAAAAAAAATTTGGGGAAAATACAATTCTGTACAAAAAAAAATATTATTTTTTTTATTATTATTATTTATAGAATCTTAATATATATTTACCCTCGACACTGATTCACTGATACTCTGATTCACTGATTCCCTGATTCACTGACTCTGTCACGCAGTACGTAAGAATTTAAATAGGCATTCTATAATTTTCTATAAATAATAATAATAAAAAAATAATATATAGGCGCCCCGGTAGGCGAGTTGGTAGAGTGCTTGCCTATCAGCGTGGGGGTTGTGGGTTCGATTCCCACCAGAGGCTTTGGTCTGTCGCTGCAAAAATCTAAAACATATGGTCTTTGTCACCCGGTTTACCCTTGGACCCAAAATTAGAATATAAATTTACTTTGTATTGTAATTAATAATAAATAAATAAAAATAATATTTTTTTTGTACAGAAATTGTGTTTTCCCCAAATTTTTTTTTTACCAAAACTTTTTTTTTTACAAAATTTTTTTTCCAAAAAAATTAGTTTTTACCAAAATTTTTTTTTCCAAATTTTTTTTTTCAACAAAATTTTTTTTTTCCACAAACATTTTTTTTTTTCATAAAAATTTTTTTTTTTCACAAAAATTTTTTTTTCAGCAAAATTTTTTTTTGAACAAAAATTTTTTTTTGAACAAAAAATTTTTTTTTCCCACAAAAATTTTTTTTTTCAAGAAAGAATTTTTTTTTCAACAAATTTTTTTTTTTCCCCAAAAAAATTTTTTTTTTTCAACAAAATTTTTTTTCCATATTTCAACGGGCGCCATAGGCGCATTACAACTTACTAATTATTATTATAGAATGCCTATTTAAATTCCTACGTACTGCGTGACAGAGTCAGTGAATCAGGGAATCAGTGAATTGTGTTTTCCCCAAATGTGTTTTCCCCAAATTTTTTTTTTACCAAAACTTTTTTTTTTACAAAATTTTTTTTCCAAAAAAATTAGTTTTTACCAAAATTTTTTTTTCCAAATTTTTTTTTTCAACAAAATTTTTTTTTTCCACAAACATTTTTTTTTTTCATAAAAATTTTTTTTTTCACAAAAATTTTTTTTTCAGCAAAATTTTTTTTTGAACAAAAATTTTTTTTTGAACAAAAAATTTTTTTTTCCCACAAAAATTTTTTTTTTCAAGAAAGAATTTTTTTTTCAACAAATTTTTTTTTTCCCCAAAAAAATTTTTTTTTTTCAACAAAATTTTTTTTCCATATTTCAACGGGCGCCATAGGCGCATTACAACTTACTAATTATTATTATAGAATGCCTATTTAAATTCCTACGTACTGCGTGACAGAGTCAGTGAATCAGGGAATCAGTGAATCAGTGTCGAGGGTAAATATATATTAAGATATTAAGAAAAATCTTGTAAACTAGTTAAGAAATCTTCCAATTAATATTATTGTCCTTTAAAATTGTTGTTTTTAGAATTGTTATACAACATTTATTGTAATGATAACCGAAAGTGACAGAAATCCTCAGCTCCACTATCTCCAGCTAAAAACTGCGATGACAGGGAATCTACTAGGGGACCTGGCATCTACAAATGTGTGTTATCGCTGAACTGGAGTTTAAGAAAATCGCCTTCAAACATTTTTCCGAATAATCGATGAATAGAAATCGAAATATTATTCTTAAGGATTGTTCAACAACAACAATTGCGGCCACAATTGTTGCTTCATATTGAAGCAACCATAAGAATAATCTTTGTTGTCTGCCCTTTGAATTGTGATACTTCCGCTTCCGTTTTTATTACTTCTTCCAATGCTTGGGTCATACGTGTGTGCGTGTGTGTTTGTGGTGGCATTGTCGTTCGATGCATTTGGTAGCGCTTGCCAAAAAGCAAATGTTATGGGAAATTAATAACCCAATTGCATGCTCTATAAAATCCGAAGAATACAACAGTTTCGATTGATAGTTGGGATGCTGTAAACAGGGTTTCCGCTATCATTCAGACAAATATGCGACATATTGCGAATGAAAATAGCTACGTACGTTTCTTTTTTTTTGGTGGGGTGAAATTTAATATTTGAGTTTTATTGAAAGCCCCATACACACACACATGGATTCCTATGCATTACCAATCAAAAATGTTGTTATTACATTGAATTTCCGTTTCCGTTTTTATTAGTTTCCAGAGCTCTGTGTATGTGTGTGCGGGGGTGGGGGTGGTGGTTATATTTGACCATATTTCCTCTTTCGTTAACAACGCCATTATTCTCGGTTATTATGTGTTTTGTTGTTGTTGTTGTTGTTCTGCTTTTTCTTTAGTTGTTATCGCCGGCAAACGAAAAGAATTGCAGCCAGTATATGATATTTTTGGTTAGGTTGCTTTATCGCCGCTCGTCTTGCTCATGCATTCTATTTCTCGTGGTCTGGCTGCCATAAAATGTTGATGATGATATGTGTGGCATGCCACGTTAAGGCTGGCAAAGTACTTTATAAAAATGTTGGCATTTATCTTTTACCCTTGGTCCGCGTACAATACCCGTGCAGACGATAGATAGGCATGCTCCGGGACTCACTTGCACTCGCTCATATTCACTTGCACTAACGGCCCAGCGAGCAGCTATCGCTGTTTTTATTTTTTTCATTTTATTTTTTCATAGAAAATAAATTGTAAAACCATTTTTTCTGGTCATGTTTCTCTACATTTTTCCTATACCCCCCCCCCCCCCCCCCACAAAAAAGAACAGAAGAAAACCTCTCCCAGCGCTGGCTTTAACTCCTCCATGACGCTTTGCCATTTTTCCGTTGTTGTTCTTGTTAGTTTTGAGGAAACACCATAAGCATGCCTGGCACATAGTCTCTTATATTGCCATATATTCACATCATATTCCTGCTTGAGGAACATGTTGCTCACATAAATTTTCACCAAAAAAAAAAAACCCAAAACCTCACACGAGAAACAAAAGCTTGGCATTTTATTCTGTAAAAGGCTGGAGAAGGAAAAACCGAAATGAAATAAAACGGAAAGAGGAACAAATGTGAAGAAAGCAGTAGTTTATTTTGTCTTTACAAGCATTATTTTAATGAAGTTTTCATAAATATATGTATGTAGATGGTCATGTACGGGCAAAAGGGTGTAATAATGTGGTGTGACACAACCTAATGGGACCAGAAATTAACAGAGTTACTAAACTTTAAAGAAACAGGTGTTTGTATTCAGTCAGTAAAATTACTTAATTAAGTAAAAAAAAACCCACGAGATATTGTAAAGGGATTTCCAACAAACGGTGATATTGTGAATTTCGGAATTTCGGTAGCTGTCACATTTGAAAATTTTGTTCTTTCACATTTGACAAGTAGAAACTACGCCATTACTAAAAACGGAACGATACACGCTTCAACAACGCATTAAAATGATTAAAATTCACTACAAAAATGATGAAAATCTTGCAGTCACAGTTCCCAAAACTGAAGCATTTTTGGGTCGTCGTAAAGCACCCTTTCGAACCGCAATACAGAAATTGGTGGACAAATTCTAGCTGTTGGGAAAAGTTGGTGTTGTGAAGAATAAAAGCCGTGCCCGTCAATGAGGACTTCTTTTAATACAAGTTATACAATCTCCCATGGATTTTTCTTTTACTTAATGATCTCATTTTACAGACTTAGATAAATAATCAACGTTTGTAAATCATAATAAACAAATGGATTGGATATTTAGGACATACACCTAAGCCGATAAGAATTCCAATTCATGGAGTCACATGCCTCCTATCTCAACTAATTTAATCACAATTTATGATTCGGATTGTGATTCGTTGAAAAATACATTGGTAGGGCTGCCAGAGGATCGAGGAGTTGCGGTTAATTGGCTATTTTAAAGAGTATTTGATTGATCTTGTTGATGATCTTCTTTATCTGTAGTTGATCTTCTTGCCAATCTTGCTGATTGTCATCTCTGCACTGTTGATCGGTCCATAATGTGTACGCTGTCCCTACGTTATGAGGAGGTGGCTCCCTCGGTCGGCAGGGGAACCAAAAGTGTCCAGTAATGCCCGCATGTGCCAGCCAAGAAATGCTTGTTATTTTTTGCCAACAAAAAAATACATCAGAAAGTAAACGAGTGATTAGGAAAGACATCGACCATATATGCCTAAGTTGCTAAGTTTTTAGAAGAAAATTGAGAATTAAAAAACTTTGCTAAGTGAACTTTGGCACGGGCAAAAGACACCCGTATGGATTTGGTGGTGGTTGGAAATCAATTTATTTTTTTTCTCCATTTTTTTACACAGGAGCTTTATTTAATTTAATTTATTTTATTTGTGAAATTTGGTAAATCAAAAAAGTTTTGATTCTACTTCTTCCATCGTTGAGTGGTGTCACAATCATATGGCTATTAAACTGTGGTTTAAACGCCCAATTCAGCGTTTAAACTTTGACTGAAAAAATGAATTTAAAGTTTATCTGCAGTTTAAACTAACAAGGAAGATCTATCTTGACTCATTTATTGGGCCTAAGTCGGACATGTGTTTTTTTTAGCATCTTCCGATTCATCTTTAGATATTTTTGGTAAACAGGCTTTGATTCGACCAACTAAGTTGAGTCCTTCGTCCTTTATATTTTAGGACACATACCTAAGTCGGTAATATGGAACAATATTATTTAAATATTTTATATAATTATAACCTCAACTAATAAGAGAACGATTGACAATCAGAAGGTGATCTCACGCACTTAAACTTCGGTTAAACCAAGGGCTTGACGTTGATCTACGTGCACAGACCTGTTAAGTGCTTTTGGTGATGCACCTGCTGAAATAAACCGTTTAAGGGGAACAGAAGCTTATCGATTTCTGTAGTTTATGCTTTATACGAAACTAACTTCATTTGTTTCTGATTGTGTCCATATGAGCAAATTTTTAGTTTATACTGAAGAGTATGAACATTTTCAGTTTATTAAATCCTAACGCCCATTGTCATAAAAATTTGAAAAACCTCTGTTGAGAACAATTTATGAAAATTGTTTTTGTTAAGAAAAATTTATGAAAATTGTTTTTGTATTTTCATAAATTTTCTTAACAAAGGTTTAAGTATTTTAAAAATATTTATTGAAAATATTTATTTTTTATTTTTATTTAATTACAATACAAAGTAAACCCCTGTTGGGAATTGAACGCACCACCCCCACTCTCATAGGCAAGCACGCTACCATCTCGCCCACTGGGGCGCTTCGTTTTGGAAATAACTCAAGCTTTTTGCAGTGCTATTACATGGCAAATACATTTGTTAATAATCACCAAAAGTACCACGAATTCCTTCTATAAAATTAAGACTAAGTCCAGTTACAAATCTTATTTGGCTGATGGATCCTAGACTGAGCTATGTGACCAACTGGGCAAATGGTTTATCCCATTAACATTAAGTCATATTTCCTTACGCTTGTATTTTTTTTTTCTGAATTTGTCCACTTCATAGCAGAGTCTGTTATCTACGTTCTCAATCCATCACTCGCCGGCGGAGACCCTTTAATTATTATCAAATACTGTTTGGTATGGTACAGCGTAAATTTAACTAATATCTTCTTTGGAGTCTTTATATTGCAACAATATGTTGCCCAAAACGACTCACAAGAAGAAAAATATAAAAAAAACCCGACAACAACAACATTATGTAAATGAAGACATACGAGTATGCATTGTGTTCACATGGATTATTTTTTCAATATTCAAGAGTGATTTGAGAAACAAAAGTTTAATCACTTTCCAAGTAATAACGTCGGCTTGCCATGGAAAACAATCAGGAAAAGCTTTAAAATTTCTATACACACATGAAATGGAAAATGTCGATATTCGGAAAACATTCAAAGTAATTATCAAACATTTTATGCTTGCCAATGCTGTTGGAGAGTAGTGGGGGGGCGAGGCTAAGCTGGATAATTGTTAAGGAGGAGTTTAACATATGGCAAAGTGATCGGAAGTTTGTTCAAGTTATAATAAATCGAGAGAATAATGTTTTCTTTTCATTTCCGTTGGCATAATTCAATAATTCCTTTGTAGGAAAAGTTGCCAGCTAGGCGGTCAGCAAAGTGGTTAAGCAAATCTACAAAATTCATTAGTGAAAATCTGTCGGAAAATAAACTATTTTTGGGTCGTGATTGCTCTAAAGCTGTTCACCGTTTCCTAAAGTCTAGAGTTTTCTCCCTGATCCATATTAAGTCACTAAGCGGCTTAATAAAAGTCCAGCTAATTGCAGTAATAGATGTTTTAGCACTCCTTGTAAATGGTCAGCAGATTGAGTTCATTTGTTGACTCTAAGGCGAGTTGGCAGCGTGCTTGCCTATGATAACTGAAAATCTCACCCAGCCCTTATTAATGCTACGACATACGTTGACTGTTCATCTAGAATTAGGCTGTTAATCGTCTGTATTCTCACCTTGGTAAAAGCTATGAAAGCTCTGGGGCTATCTGAATCGCCAGGCGATTTTGCCTTTGCATGGAGCAGAGTTGTTGGGTAAACATCAACCCCTAACGAATTGCTCCCGAAATGGCTCTGCGGATTTACTCCAGCAACGCCAGTATACCAATTTAACTGATGTCTTGTGTTTGCTCCGGCTCAACTCCAACCGACGCCATGAGGAATGGACGACTAAGCTGAAAAAACAAATTCAATTTTTTCAAATTTCAAAATCTGAAAAAACCGAAAATTTTTAATATGAAAAAGTTATATTTTCTCATTCTCTATATATGACCAATTACGACAAAATGTGTAAAAAAAAAACAAAAAAATATAAAAACTGTTTTCCCCCTAAAATCAAAAAAGATCTAAAATTACCCAACTTGAGAAGTTTTTCTAAAATCCACGGAGATTTGTTTCCACCTTAAACAATAAGCAATTGTGGAATTATTAGAAATGTGTGTTATTTTTAATACCACTTCCACAGTGCTTCATTAGCATGTACATAGGAGGATGTATATTAGTGTGGGTCGGCAAAAAAATTTTTGAACAGCAAGCTAAACGTTGGGAAAATATAAAATAAATTAGTTTTATCAGTCTATTTAAATAAGACAATCATATATGGGAACATTAAGTTTTTTTTAAATGACATAATTCAGAGGACAGTTAGTTGTTGCAAAAACCTCTGATATGTATTAAAGTAAAGTTTTTATCTATCTGTTCCACGATCTGGAAAGAAAACCTTTGCGAAAGAAAGCCAATAACTCGCTTTCGTTTCCAAAAATGTTCCATCAGCTTTTGCCCGATCGTACATGTCGTACCTATGCTGGCAAACCAAATATTTGAAAAACGAAACACCAATCTGCAAAAAGACAGCGCTAATATGCAAAGTTAAAGGGGCAAAATACCATTTGAATTACAACTCTGCGCCTGGTAAAAACAGCTGGTAGCAGATTTCTAATGAATAATAAAATTTTAACACTCCAATGAATTTGTTGCTATAGAATCCATGGAAAATGCCCCAAAAAAAAAAACAGAATTCCCACAAAAAGATGAAAAAATCCCCCCAAATATTTTGTAAAAAATACCCTAGGAAAATTAGCGGTCTTGGAAAATTGCCCCTAAAAAAGGAGAATTGCCAAAAATAGTTAACAAATTTCCGAAAAAAGGACAACATAAAACCTTTCGTGTATATGTTTGCCCGAGCATCAAATCTTAACGGTAAGAGCTACAGAAGCAATATTTACTCCATAGGTTCGTTTGATGGCCGATTAATAGTTTATATGTAGTTTATATCCCGTAGGTGGCGCTGGCGTGCTTTTATATCGAAAATGTGAACGTATGGACCAACGGAAATGCAGAAATGGTTGTTTGTTCATGAGACAAACATGTGTGTATATTTGGTCCCGGTAGGTGGCGCTGATCCGATTTATGGTCCGATTTTACTCAAACTCAAAATGTATGTACGGTTGAACACGAGAAAATTTTGTATTTCTATTTAGATACGGTAGGCAAAACAAGGTTTGCCAAAATTCGTAAATTTTTTTAATTTCGGCCAATTTTTTTATTTATTTTTTTGGGATACAGTGCTGTCTGGGTAGAGTGAACACCCGATGCAATGAACACCGCGTTAGAGTGAAGACCAGAATTTTTACATTGACTACTCTGTGGAGTGAACAGTCATGGACCTGAATAGAGTGAGAAATAATAAAAAAAGAGTACAAAAATTAAAGACAACATAAAATAAAGGTATAATAACTATTTACTCGCACAAATATACGATCAATACAACTGATAGAAATCAAGAAAGTTGCAGAAACCGTGGAGCTGCAGTAACTAAGAAAAAATATCTTGAGTGGTGTTAGGGCATTAATTCGATCAATGCACATATTAAAATGTCGTATTTTGGACAAATTGCGTCGATGGTGTGCCATGTAAATAATTTAATAATATAGGAGTTGCGCTCATTGAGGTTTGTGTTAGTAGAGAATGATGAGGACAATGGCGAAACATCAGAATACAGAAATCCGATATCAGCTGATGAAGCCATTAAGGTTTTTGATAACGGTATCGAATGGGCTGAGGCTAATACTACAAATTTCGCGAATATACAACATTGCCTTCGCGATCAAGCAGTGCAAATATCGTTAAACAAACAACTATTACACTTTTTTTTCAGTCTTAAATTTAAACATCAGTATTTTATCGAAGTAAATAAAATTTATAATATATAAATGCATTTAAAATAAATAAAAAATTCGTTTTAAATACAAAAAAATCAACCTTGATTTAGTGAACAACCTGGGTATTATGAAATCGCCCGGCAAAAATTAGTTCACTCTACCCAGACAGCACTGTATTTTCGAAAGAAATGTGAATCATATTTTTTTTAAATATTTTGCAGTTACGACCCTAATTGTAACATTTGAAAATATTACATTGGTGACAACAACACGTGATGTTTCATATTTTGCGATTCATTTAGAAATTGGGGTCATCTTTCAAATGTGACAATTAGGGTCGTAACCGCAACGCATCTTCAAAAAGAATACAGTAAAAGCTCTACTCGCGGACAGCTCCCCTAAGAGAAATTTTTCTCGGCACATGCTGTATTTTTAGAGCACATTAATCTCCACTCGGCGGACATCTCCCGTGGACGGACAAAACCACTGCGACCGTCGGTGTCCGCCCACCGGAGCTTTCACTGTATATACATTTTTCACATTTGTTTTCGAATTGTTTTTCGTTTTTATTTGGGGTGTTTTTTTTTCACATATTTGGTAGGTTGGGAATATTGCACAATATGGGGCGCTTCTTCATTTTCGAACTGGGGCCAGTTTTCATCGGTGCCACTATGAATACAATGCAATAACCACATTGACAGGAAGAGGTTGAAGATATTTTGACACCTTATGTGTGAAAGCCAAGTTCATATAATTAATATTAATTTGCAAATATAAAACAAATATTTTACTTATATTTTTCTTTTTTTTTTGTTAAAAAATACACAGAAAAGTAAATTGGGTTAACAACTTAGTGTGACAGATTTCGAATTCCAGCCCTATACTTTTGAAACCACGAAATTAATAACCCTATATTTCCTCATTCTACTTATGGTGACCCAGTCTTATATATTTATATAAACCCCATTTAATATATGTATGTACATGTGTCTGTATTTGTATTTGTACTTGTATTCCCGGTCATTAAGTCCTCGAACATTGTGTTTAGCAGTTGTTGTGTGGGTCACGCCCCGCCCCCCTTACCACACCAAACAAACATTCGTTGAATGATACTTTTAAATATTGATTCGAGAAAACAAGAAAATAAAAACCGTATTCGTTTAACACTTTGTTTGGGCATTAAAATACAAAAAAAAAAAAAGAAAAACAACAATGGCAACAATTGGCGTTGAGCACATACATTTACACTCGGAGAGAAAATGTCCATGAACACTTGCAATTTTTTTTTATCCTATAATTTTTTGGACCAATACTCAGAAGTCGAAATGATGATTTAATTTTTTTTATTGACTTTTGTCTAAAATAATTTTCAGAATATTTTTTTGGGCAAAATTCAATTTTAATATCAAACTACGTTGGCGTTGAGCAAATACTTTTACTCTCGGAGAGAAAATGTCCATGCACTTTAACAATTGAAATACTCAGAGGCCGAAATAATTAATATTTTTGTTTATTGCAAAATTTCCCGATTTCTACCGACAGGACAATGGACTGAAATAAGTTTCAGAATAACGTAGAATTTTTTTTGGGCCAATAGTCAGGAGCAGCGTTGCCGTTGATGATACTAAAGTATCAAAATGACACTTTTTTTGGGTCTTGCCACTTTTTTGATACTTTTTGTTTTTGATACTTTTTGTTTTTAGATCCCTCTATGATCAAATCAAATGTTGATATAGATTATTTCGATGTAATATCTGAATTTAATTATAAAATTAAAGATGCAGATGAATTTGTGAGCGAATATCAATCTTTGGAGGCTTTAACAAAAGAAAAAACATGGGAGCGCCTTTTCCAAATTAGGGATGCTGAGGAGTTTTGGGGGAAAGTAGGAAAAATGAAAAATTCCTACAACGAGCCCTTGTTCCCTACATTAAATAAATTTGTGTCATATATTTTTTCACTGCCATACAGCAGTGCTTGCGCTAAGCGTATTTTTTCAAAACTTTCTCTTATGAAAAATAAGCTAACAAATAGACTCAAAACTCAGACCTGTAATGAGAGACTATCAGCTCTTAATTTGGTAGATACTGATTTAGGAGATTGGAAGCCAAACCCGGAATTAATTGACAAACTCCGAAAAAAAATTACAAAAAATAATTACCAAGTACATAAGTGCCAAATTTTCATTGACAGTTGTTTTTTAGTTTTAATGTTTTATTGAATTATTATTTTTGTTTTTTGTTACTTTACGTGAATTCGTATTTTTTACCTTGTTTTATTGTTGTGCTTACTTTGTACCTAATTTGAAGTAATTTTTAAATAAAAAAATCGTTTTAAAACGTTTTATACTTTTTTTTAAAAATTATACCTTTTTTTGGTACTTTTTTTTTAAAATGATACTTTTTGAAAAAAGTCAACGGCAACGCTGGTCAGGAGTCAAATATTTTAGATTTTTACCGGCAGGACATTTTGTTTGAAATAATTCTCAGAATGAATAGGTTTAGAAAATAAGACACTAATTGAATATTTAACTTTATATCATATCTCTAACTTCACTATTGAAATGCCATCTTCTATGGAGTCGCTAAGCCGCACTTACCTAATTTACATATAATGTAGAATCCAGTCCTCCCTTGTAGTTACCTCAATTAACCTTCGAAAAGCTCAATTATTTCCAAGCCAATTCATAAACTCTACTTATCCACTCTACTATCCCCCCATCCCATTTTTTTTTTGTGAGTGTTCCCTCTTTTTTAAGGCTTAAACCAGCCAACGCTGCTCATGAGCAGTCTGGTCCGTTATGGTCCATCAGTTAGCTTAGCATGAGCACACAAATTGTTACTGAACCGATTGCAAATAAACAGCAGCGGTCACACCGAACGACAACGAAGAATATGAATATGTTAAATGAAAACGGTTATTGTTGAAAAACAAACATTCGTTTTCTTTGCATTTCTTTTGTTTGCTTTGCGTTCCGTTCATCTTCTTTATCATTTGGCAACGAGTAAAGTTTTCACATTCACCACTCTCAGCAGTACAATGCGGCGATTCTCCAATTGCTGCCTGCACGCAACAATGTTTAATTGCTCTGCTGTGAATGGGTGTGGAGTGTGACAGTGTTGCATTTATAATGGCTGGCCTTTCAGATCCATCACAAACGGTGGTGTACGATGGGTATCACGAATTGGAGAAGCCAAGCAAAAAGATCGAAATGCTTGGAAATCATTTATTAAGCAGGCCAAGACCAACAACAGGTTGTAGAGCCAACTTAAGTAAGTAAGTAAGGTATTGAAAGTTCTAAGCAGATCTCTCTCTCCTTTGCGACTGTGTTGAAAATCACCCGTGTTTTTCGATTTGACAAACTCAACATCAAAGATCATCTAAAGGGTAGGAGAATTAATGGCGAATTCGTTTCTCAAATAAAATGTGGAGTTTTTTTTTGATAAAAATTCTTCAAAAATTGTCTCAGATACTTATGAACTTTCTCAGATAGTGATGAGTTTTTCTTACGGCAATGAGCTGAGAACATTTCTCATGGAATATTTCTTAGATAATGTTAAGATCAGATAGTAAGGAGCAATTGCTATAGGAACAGCGACTAACTTTCACTGATGCTGGCAACCATTTCATATAGAAACGTCCTCAGCTACTGAGGACCATTACCTATAGATACGTCATCAGCTGCTGAGAACCATTTCCTATAGAAACGTCCTCAGCAGCTGAAGACAATTTGCTATGGAGACATTCTCAGCAGTTGAAGACCATTTCCTATAGAAACGTCCTCAGTTACTGAGGAACTTTTCCAACAGAAACGTCCTCAGTTACTGAGGAACTTTTCCAACAGAAACGTCCTCAGTTACTGAGGAACTTTTCCTACAGAAACGTCCTCAGTTACTGAGGAACTTTTCCAACAGAAACGTCCTCAGTTACTGAGGAACTTATCCTACAGATAAGCTCTAAGATACTGACCATTTCCTTTATAAACGTCCTATAGAAATGTCCTCACCTGCTGAGGACCATATCCTATGGAAACGTCCTCAGCTGCTGAAGACCATTTCCGAGTGTACTTTTATATAAAAATTCTACAGAAATGTCAGCTATTGATCCCGGTGGGTATCTATGGAGGAGCGAACAGAGTTCATCGGGTATCGCAGAATATTCGACCGCCTCGTTGCCTATTACCGATAATTCAGTGGATGGTGATTGATGATTTCAACCCAATTCCAACTTGAATTATTAGACAACCTTTAACCTTTTTTTAACAATTCCAGAATCCATTCCCGCGCCACTGTGCACTGCACTGAACCGCCAAAAGTGGCACGTCAAACAAATATGGTCTGCATTGGAAATTGAACATGTTTGAATGATGACGCGTTTCAGTGTTTTCTTATATCTCTCACATGGAAATTGCGAAAGTGAAATTTTTGAAAACGTTTTAATCGTTTCATGTTTATCTTGTGTTGCCAGCCCCCCTCCAACTGCTGCTGCTTATCCACTATTCCTCCCCGTTCACTCGTCGTTATTTTCTTTATGAGTGTGTGTGTGTGTGTGCTCCGCTCCGTATTTGAGTTTTTATCGTGTAATGCTCATAAAAGCGCAGTAAACAAATGGAAATCATACCAATCCCAATGTTTGCAGAAATATGAATTTTTCCCATTTGCCGCACATCACACTGTGTGTGTGTGCGTGAGTGAGTGTTTACAACGCTTTTCTGCCGCTTTTCCTGCGTTCTTCTCATGTCATTTCCCACTACTTCGCAAACCAAACAGACGAGCGCATTGCCAAATGTAAATGTCGAAAAATGCTTTAAATTTTACATGTGAATGTGGTTTACGCTCACTTTAGGATGGTGCCAAATGGCGGAGCCTTCGCAATAAAGGCATGACAGAGATAATCATCCGTCATACCAAACTATGTACAGCCTTTGTTATGACTAAAAGGAACATATTAAAAGTTAAGTATCATCACTCCTCCGCTGGGTTACCCTTTTCAATAGGTCTGTTTAAAACTCATTTAAACATTAATCATTCTCAACTTTTAAGTGTACTTTTGGTAGCACACATACCCACTAACACTCATATCCGCCTATGACCGGCCCTGCTCCACATAAACCCATGTATATAAGTCTAAGTACATACACACATACTTTCTTCAAAATTCATATATTATTTAACGTCCATTTACTGTATTATATACGTACGACAGACTGTTATGTTCATATTTCGCTGTGTCTGTGTGTAGACATGACTGAGAGTGTGTTATAAATATTTAATACACGTATATATCTTTTTTTTTCGAACTGCCAACGACAAGAACTGCAAACGTCCCACTTGTGGGGGAGGTTAAAGGTGTGAGCTGACAGTTGCAAGAGACATATGATGGATAATATTTGAAGCGATAAGACAGCCTACGATTCTATGAAACCCAAACTCTCAACAACTGCTTCAATAAAAAATTCTAGAGAACGTTACCTATTACTTTCAGTTACAGATACACATTTCTTATAGAAAAGTCCTGAAGTCCTGATAACTTTTCCTATAGAAAAAGTCGTTTACTTTTCCTATAGAAAAAGTCATTTACTTTTCCTATAGAAAAAGTCGTTTACTTTGCCTATAGAAAAAGTCGTTTACTTTGCCTATAGAAAAAGTCGTTTACTTTGCCTATAGAAAAAGTCGTTTACTTTGCCTATAGAAAAAGTCCGCTACTTTTCCTATAGTAAAAGTCCGCTACTTTTCCTATAGTAAAAGTCCGCTACTTTTCCTATAGTAAAAGTCCGCTACTTTTCCTATAGTAAAAGTCCGCTACTTTGCCTATAGTAAAAGTCCGCTACTTTGCCTATAGTAAAAGTCCGCTACTTTTCCTATAGTAAAAGTCCGCTACTTTTCCTATAGTAAAAGTCCGCTACTTTTCCTATAGTAAAAGTCCGCTATTTTTCCTATAGTAAAAGTCCGCTACTTTTCCTATAGTAAAAGTCCGCTAATTTTCCTATAGTAAAAGTCCGCTACTCTACCTATAGTAAAAGTCCGCTACTCTACCTATAGTAAAAGTCCGCTACTCTTCCTATAGTAAAAGTCCGCTACTTTTCCTATAGTAAAAGTCCGCTACATTTCCTATAGTAAAAGTCCGCTACTTTTCCTATAGTAAAAGTCCGCTACTTTTCCTATAGTAAAAGTCCGCTACTTTTCCTATAGTAAAAGTCCGCTACTTTTCCTATAGTAAAAGTCCGCTACTCTTCCTATAGTAAAAGTCCGCTACTTTTCCTATAGTAAAAGTCCGCTACTCTTCCTATAGTAAAAGTCCGCTACTTTTCCTATAGTAAAAGTCCGCTACATTTCCTATAGTAAAAGTCCGCTACTTTTCCTATAGTAAAAGTCCGCTACTTTTCCTATAGTAAAAGTCCGCTACTTTTCCTATAGTAAAAGTCCGCTACTTTTCCTATAGTAAAAGTCCGCTACTTTTCCTATAGTAAAAGTCCGCTACTTTTCCTATAGTAAAAGTCCGCTACTTTTCCTATAGTAAAAGTCCGCTACTTTTCCTATAGTAAAAGTCCGCTACTTTTCCTATAGTAAAAGTCCGCTACTTTTCCTATAGTAAAAGTCCGCTACTTTTCCTATAGTAAAAGTCCGCTACTTTTCCTATAGTAAAAGTCCGCTACTTTTCCTATAGTAAAAGTCCGCTACTTTTCCTATAGTAAAAGTCCGCTACTTTTCCTATAGTAAAAGTCCGCTACTTTTCCTATAGTAAAAGTCCGCTACTTTTCCTATAGTAAAAGTCCGCTACTTTTCCTATAGTAAAAGTCCGCTACTTTTTCTATGGAAAAAGTCCGCTACTTTTCCTATGGAAAAAGTCCGCTACTTTTTCTATGGAAAAAGTCCGCTACTTTTTCTATGGAAAAAGTCCGCTACTTTTTCTATGGAAAAAGTCCGCTACTTTTTCTATGGAAAAAGTCCGCTACTTTTTCTATGGAAAAAGTCCGCTACTTCTTCTATGGAAAAAGTCCGCTACTTCTTCTATGGAAAAAGTCCGCTACTTCTTCTATGGAAAAAGTCCGCTACTTCTTCTATGGAAAAAGTCCGCTACTTCTTCTATGGAAAAAGTCCGCTACTTCTGCCATGGAAAAAGTCCGCTAGAATTTTTTCTATGGATAGTCCGATAGAACTTTCTCTATGGAAAAAGTCCGCTAGAACTTTCTCTATGAAAAAAAGTCCGCTAGAACTTTCTATATGGAAAAAGTCCGCTAGAACTTTCTCTATGAAAAAAAGTCCACTAGAACTTTTTCTATGGAAAAAGTTCATTAGAGCTTTTTCGAATGAAAAAGTCCGCTAGAACTTTCTCTATGAAAAGTCCGCTAGAACTTTCTCTATGAAAAAAAGTCCACTAGAACTTTTTCTATGGAAAAAGTCCGCTGGAACTTTTTCTAATAAAAATGTCCGCTAGAACTTTTTCTAATGAAAAAGTCCGCTAGAACTTTTTCTAATGAAAAAGTCCGCTAGAACTTTTTCTAATAAAAAAGTCCGCTAGAACTTTTTCTATAGAAAAAGTCCGCTAAAACTTTTTCTAATGAAAAAGTCCGCTACTTTATCCATGGAAATAGTCCGATACCTTTGCTATGAAAAAAGTTTGCTACTCTGAAAAAATTCCGCCAATTTTCCTATAGAAAAAGTACGCTACCTCTCCTATGAAAAAATCTCCGCTACTTTTCCTATGAGTGATGTTAGCTATTTTGCCTACACAGCTGCTAAGGAACTTTTCCTATTTAAATGTTTCTACAGGACAAGCTCCTCAGCAGCTAATGCAAATATTCCTCAGCAGCTAATGATGTTTCTGCAGCAAATGTTCCTCAACAGCTGTGGACGTTTCTCAACGTTGAGGAATTTTCCATAGGACGTTTCTTTAGGAAAAGTTCCTTAACAGCTGAGGAATTTTCCATAGGACGTTTCTATGGAAACATCATCAGTTACTGAGGATACTTTTATGTAGAAATGACGTCATCCTATAGAAATGTCAGCTACTGCTATCGGTGGATTTCCACTGTCTAGAGTAAACTTGGCAACTTTGCCTATAGAAAAGCCAGGAATTTTGTCTATAGAAAAGTCCCTAGTCTATAAGTCCTAGTCCATTTCATCCTATAGAAATATCAGCTACTGATATCTGTGAGTGTCCACTGCCTATAGTAAACTTGGCAACTTTGCCTATAGAAAAGTCCCAAGCCTCTGCGTATTGAAAAGTCCGCAACTTTGCCTTTAAAAAACTCCTCAACTTTTGCATATTGAAAACTCCCCAACATTGTCTACAACGAAATCCGCAACTTTGCCAATAGAAAAGTTTGCAACTTTGACTACAGAAATTTCGGCAGTTACCGAGGAACTTTTGCTTAGCGAGGAGCTGTTTTCCCAAAGGAATTTACTCAGCTTCTGAGAAAGGGCTTTCATGTGTTAAATTCCTCAGCTACCGAGAAATTATTTTCTGCTTTTCAGACATTTTATTTCCATAGAAAAGTCCTCAGCTTCTGAGGAGCTGTTTTCCTGTAGAAAATTCCAGAACTGCTGAGAAATTATTTTCTGCTTCTATTCCGTGGGTGTAAAAAAAATTCCGCAGCCTCTGATTAGCTCTCCCGCTACAGAAGGGCAATCCCGTTCGGGAGAAGGGTAATGTAGGGTGTCAGTCATACCTATTGTCAATGTTTTTATTCACACGTCTGCTGTTTGTCCTTTGTTTGTGGCAAATAATCAACGTCACTGTATAATGTGTAAGTATGTACGAATATATGTATGTATGTAGTGTCAATGACTGTGATATATGTCTGTCAGTCTGTCTTGTCGTTTGTAACGGATATAATTCACATCTGACTTTCTGAGGATGAGAATTAACGAAATCCGTCTGTATAATGAAGAATCCTCTTCTAGTTCTTCGTTGTCGTATTTATATGACGACAACGAAAGGTCTTTTGATGAAATAAATTTAAAATTCATGAAAAATATTATTAAATATTTATGATATTTTTCATGTTGATCATGTTTTGTGAGTGCTGGCATTTTAAATGGAGATTTTGTTATATTTTCAAATATTATTTTGTGGACCAAAGTGATGATATAAATTTCTCACTTATGATTATGAATGGGTCAAATGGATGAAGACTCTTTCAAGGTCTAGATGTAAGTTGAAAGAAACTATTTTCTCATAAATTAATTGGAAATTAAACTACTCGGGACAATGTAAGTGCATAGTTTATTCCACAAGAAGACCTCACGGGTATCAACAAAATGTTGCTGAACTTTTCTTCGCAAATTGTCAAACGCCTGTGACAGTTTTTACCTTTTCATGGTAATCGATACGTGTGACACCACATGCGCCTCATAAAGAGAACTGTCGCCATTAAATTAGCCTGGCCTTTCTTTGGGGCACGTTTACTCGGAAAAGTCTACTGCATTGACTATGCCATTATGTCCGGTGTGTTGTGATAAATCCATAGCATGTCCTTCGGATTGCGTTTGAACATTGTCAACTGTTTCCTTAGGGGTTTACATGGTCGCCTGTGAGTAATCGCAGCACTCGTACGTTGCTTTACACATTTTATTATGATCGGGCCCATTATGAAGGCGGCCATTCGGAACAACCAAATATTAAATTGTACCTCAAATTTTGTAGTAGAATTGCGCGTGCCGAAACTTTATTTTAGATCTACACTCAAAAAAAAAAAAAAACTCGTACTAAATTTGATTTCAGATCATACTTAATTTGAGACCCTTAAAAAATTTAGTTCATTTCAGTACATTTATACTTACATGGAGTATATAATATTCAGTTGGCATAAGTTTTCTGTGGATTAAGTTTTAGGTATATGTTTGGTGGGAAAAAATTTAGCAAACATGTCCAACTGACAAAATTCCATTTCATATAAACGCTGTATTTATGTCCAAACAAATTCTATAATCCTCTTCCTAGCCGAATTAACCTACGTTGTATTTGTTTCATTTTACCAGTGAGAGAGTTAACAAAGATTCCCAAGCCTGTCTTCCTCTTTAACTCCAAAGGAGTCATTTTCTTTATCAACTTGACTTCTGTGAAATTTTAATTTATAACATGGAGCAGCCCGTTAAAATTAAAAAAAAAATCCCACATCCCTGACTTTGTCAAAAAATCAAAAATCCCCCACTTTGCTCAATCTCACATCAGCCTGATCACTAAGAAATTTTTAGTTAAAAACGGATTTAGAAATTTCTAGATTTTTTTAACCAAAAAATTCCAAAACTTTGTCAAAAATAGCCCGTAAAAAATTCAAAAAAAATCCCCAATTTGTCAAAATATTCAAAAATCACCCACTTTGATTAATTCTTCCACTTCAGCTGGATCTCATTATGCTTTAATTAAAAACGCTCAGCTAGTTGGGTTTTCAGAAATTTTCCATTTTGTTTTCCATGCCAAAGAATTCCAAAATCCCTGACATTGGAAAAAATAGCCAGTAAATTTTTTTTTAAAAAAAAACATAATTTTTCAAATTTTTTTGCAAAAAATCTTATTAACAAAAAAAAAAATTAGAATTTGTTAAAAAAAAATCAAAAATATTCAACTTTGTTTGATCCCTCTTCAGCTGGACCCCTGAGAGATTGAATTAACAACGGAGCCGCCAGTTAGACTTTCCTGTTTTTTTGTTAAGAAAATTCCAAATCTTTGTCAAGAATAGCCAGTTTTTCTTCTAAATCCACAGCTTATTGTTTTATCAGAAAATTTTCATTTTGCCAAAGAATTCCTGTTTTTTTAAGAAAAATTCTAAAACTTTGTCAAGAATAGCCAGTAAAAAAATCAAAAAAAAAAACATAATTTGTGAAAAAAAAATTAACAATCTCACACTTTGTGTAATTGTCAAAATAGCCAGGACTTTTTTTAAATCCACTGCTTATTGTTTTTTCAGAAAATTTCCATTTTGCCAAAGAATTCCAAAATCCCTAACATTGTCAAAAAATAGCCAATAATTTTTTTTTTAAAACTCCACAATTTGTCTAATTTGTTGCAAAATCTCCCACTTTACTTAATTCGACATCAGCCCGATCACTGAGACATTTTATTAACAATGGAGTTAGAAATTATGGATTTTTTTTCAGAAATTTTCATTTTGCCTATTAAAAAAAATTCCCAATTTCTCAAAAAAATCCGAAATATCGCACTTTTCTTGATCCCAATTGTTTGTGATGTGAAATCTCGCACATTGAAACGCAGAAGCTATTCAGATATGCCTTCTTTTTCCCCCCGAAAATTTGCATTTGGCGAATATGCCAAAAAAAAAATTCCAAAAATCACTGATTATGCCAAAAACGAACTAAAAAACTTGTCCAAAAATTCCAAAATCATACGCTTTGCTTGATTCACTTCAGATAGACCACTTCGTGATTTGATTAGAAACGCACCAGCTAGTTGGAAACGCCTTCTGTCCAAATCCCTCAGTTCGATCTCTTCCTGATTTGATTAGAAACGCACCAGCTAGTTAGAAACGCTCTATTTCTTTCCCAAAAATTCCAAAATTTTCCACTTTTCCAAAACCACCCACTTGATTAAGTGAGTTTTGTTTCCCAGTGTAACTAAAGAATTTTATCCCTTTTAGAGTTAAACGAATTCCCTTAGCATGATAGAGTTACACTAAATATCTTCTAGTTGGAATTTTTAATTTTTTCCATGTTTTTACCGAACTTCAACCAGATTTTAATGATTTCCCCCCACTTATTTTTTTGTGAGCATTAATTGATTTTCGAAATTTGTTTATTGGGAAAGAAAACATCGACATCAAGTACACGTTTATCAGCCAAAACTCGAGCTCTACTTCCTTTCAAGTGATAAAACAAATCAAGTCAAATTAAAAATCCATAGCCAACAATTTGTAGAGATCTCAGCGTGGAAAAAGAAAAAAAACAAACGTAACACACTTCAACGATTACGGTTGCATGTGGCAGGTTGATTTTGTTCAAGAAAACGACGATGATGAGCTGTAAATGACGATAATGATGATGATGATGATTTTTGTTTCACTTATGTATGCATGCAACTTTGCGTCGTCTAGTATGACTTCGCAGCGGACTGGCGATGAGCAGTTTCATTTGTGGCACATTTTGGCGCCAAACATGAAATGAAAGAAAACTTTGGTGGAAATTCCACACACACACACATATACATGAAAAACTTTCGATTTTAACAAATTGCAAATTTTTAATAACAAAAATATAAACTTAATTTGATATGAGTGGTTTCATGGAGTTTATTATAAGGCCAATTATGTGTGTGTTTTTTGGTTTTTTTTTGGAGAGAAAAACGCCAAAGACTTCGTTTGAATGAATAATAAACAATTTCCGTTTCTCGTATAATAGAGAAGAAGCATAAAACCAGACAACGAACTGAAAACAAACAAAGAAAAATCCACAAAAAATAATAAACAGAAACAATTAAAAAAAAAATTCATAATAAACACAATTAGCAAACATTAGAGAAATCGTTGAAATCTTTAAAGAAACAACAACAACATGTTGCATGTTTGGAAAATTCTACGCCAATCCATTCCCACTGAAGACGGATTCATGTTTAGCTTAACGAACATCTTCAGGGGTTTGGCCATTGTGTTGGCTCTGGCGGCGGTCACCATAAATGCAGTGCCCCTTAATCAGCAGCAGCAGCAGCTGCAACAGCATCAATTGCAAATGCAACAACAACATCAGCAAGCCCCGCAGACCTACAATTACAAACAACAATTGCAATATCAAATGCAACAACACGACAAGTTTGAGTATCAACAGCACATGAAACAGCAACAGCAATACTATCAGCAACAGTATCAGCAACAACATCAGAATCTTCAACAGCAGCAACAACAACAGCAATTCCATCAGACACCTCCAACTTCAATGGATTTATTAGCCGACCAACAGCAGCCATATTTGTCCGTACGACCAACACAGGTGAGTGAGTGAGTGAGTGCCTTCACATGACTTTCTTTGCCTCCTTTTGCTTTGTAAGCTGTGTCCGTCACATCTCGTACATATGTGCCACAATTTCTGTATTTGTACGTTTCGTTTTGTTTTCTTTCTATCTGTGGAAGCATTGAACCGGTTTCGGGTGTATTTATAGGTTACCAGCCAGCACATGTCTTACAAGCACTTTAAGGTAATAACAACACGGCCACATACCCAGTGGAAAATATGCGATGTGCAAAATATTTCTAAAAGAAAATATTTCACCTGAATACAGTTGAAGCCATAGGAATGGAGACACAGCGAAGGATACGAAGCTGAAGAATTTTATTATTATATTTTTTTTAATTTATCAAAATAATATTTTTAAATACGCTGTTGCAAAATACTCTTACACAGAAGTTGTTTTGTAAGGAAAAGTCAAAATGGCAATCGCTTACCAACATACTTATATAAGACATTACTTGGATATAGATTTAAAATATATTTCGGTATTTCTGGGACGGGTACCAACCATCACATCATCCTGCCAATTCCACTCCTTCTCTCTCAAATATGATTTACCTATTGCAACACCGGGTAAACACTTAAGCTGGGACGGAGCTCAACTAGGCACAGGATCCTTACTAACTTTTCTATTTTTATTTTGGAAAAAATAGGCAGTACAACAGAGACATATCTGTAATAGATGGTAGGGAAGGCAGCTGCTGCCTACCAAAATAAGGAGAACGGAAAGGCCATATAACCTCCTTTCTAAGCCCTCTGTATTTGGAAGCTCAACTAGGCACAGGGTCCTTACTAACATTTTTATTTTTAATTTGGAACGATGCGGGGTTAACCCCCTTACCCGGTAGCATAATATTATTTCCCTCTCCCCTAAAAGTCCTGTAAAAAAATAGGCAGGACAACAGAGACATATCTGCTGCCTACCAAAATAAGGAGAACGGAAAGGCCATATAACCTCCTTTCTAAGCCCTCTGTATTTGGATAGCGGCTGTGTTAAAGACATCAGCAGGCATAGGCTTTGTAGTCAGCGGTGACGCTGATGTTTGCCTTGGAGCAGGTTGTGGATGGTGACGCTAAATAAATGTGCAGCGGTGTTGAAGACAGCGGAGTCGTTACTGAAGATGTCAGCGCCAGCGGCTTTGAAGCAGATGAATTCATTAAGCTAATTAGAGAGACTTTAGCCGGGAAGCTTAAGGCGTGAATTCGCTGAAGACTGCCGTGGAGCAAGGTGAAAACCCGTAAAGTGTTGAGGGCGTAGCCGTAGCGTAAAGTAATGCCAGCGGCTGTGCAAAAATCTGAAAAATGTCTGTGGCTTTAAATGGAATTAAATGAAAGGACCTAAAATGGAGGGGTATCGTGAACCAAGACGAAAGCGGCGCCAAGCAAAACACAATAGTCTGTCACTTTTGATTTAGTAAAAATTTTGGAGTTCTGTAAAAAATTGGTGGTCGGCAAGGAGAGAGGGATTTTTCTAATCTACCTACATTAAACATTGCACATATGGATACAGTCTACACCTCTCTTAAGCGGACACAAGAGGACTACAGCGAAATGGCACTGAAAGAAGTGTCCGGATATCTGAGGTGTCCGCAAGGGGAGAGTACATTGTATTTTAGAAATATTACCCAATTTTACTACTTTTTGCATTTTTCCATTTTGAGGGAAAAACAAATATTATATATTATGTTTTTCTAGAAATCGTGCGTGCCAGCAGGACAGACAGACGGACATGGGTTCTAAAGAGACTTGGGTTCTAGAGTGAATATTTCTAGGTGTTACACTTTTGAGTCGTATAAAATGATATATACCCTCCTACCCGTAGGGTGAGGGTATAAATATTGTATTACATGTTTTAGAAATAGAAATATCCACATTATACCCCAGGTGTCTTTGAACCTAATTCGATTCATAACTTTCTAAATCCTTTCAGCCATGTCCCTCTGTCTGTCCTGCTGGTACGAACGATAACTTTCGAAAGAGAATGTTAATTAAAACCAACGCGATCTTGCCCAAATTTTGCATTTAGTAAAGCTATGGCTGGAAAAAGTTTCGAGCAAAAACGTGGAAGTCTGACATCTCCCCTTCTGGTACCTCCCATACAAATGTACCATCCCGCCTACCTTAGAAATCGTGTAATAATATCAATATGCTCAACGCGATTTCGCCCAAATTCTGTATTTAGTAAAGATATGCCTTGATAAAAATTTTCAGAAAAACTTGGAAGTCTGGCAACTCCCCTTCTGATACCTCCCATACAAATGTACCATCCCACCCCTTAAAAACCCTGTAATACTATCAATATCACCAACGCGATCTTGCCCAAATTCTGTATTTAGTAAACGTATAGTTAGACTATGTTTTGGACAAAAACTTGGCAGTCTGGCAACACCACTTCTGGTACCTCTCATACAAATGTACCATCCCGCCTACCTTAGAAACCCTGTAATACTATCAATATGTCATACGCGATCTTGCCCACATTTTGTATTTAGTAAAGCTATAGCAAGACAAAGTTTTGGACAAAAACTTGGAAGTCTGGCAACTCTCCTTCTGGTACCTCCCATACAAATGTACCATCCCGCCTACCTTAGAAATCGTGTAATAATATCAATATGCTTAACTCGATCTTGCCCAAATTCTGTACTTAGTAAAGATATAACTGGATACAAATTTTGACAAGAACTTGGAAGTCTGGCAACTCCCCTTCTGGTACCTGCCATACAAATGTACCATCCCACCCCTTAAAAACCCTGTAATACTATCAATATCACCAACGCGATCTTGCCCAAATTCTGTATTTAGTAAACGTATAGTTAGACTATGTTTTGGACAAAAACTTGGAAGTCTGGCAACTCCCCTTCTGGTACCTGTCTTACAAATGTACCACCCCGTCCCTTATAAACAGTGTAATACTATCAATATGACCAACGCGATCTTGCCTAAATTCTGTATATTGTAAAGGTGTAACTAGACAAAGTTTTGGACAAAAACTTGGCAGTCTGGCAACACCACTTCTGGTACCTCTCATACAAATGTACCATCCCGCCTACCTTAGAAATCGTCCAATAATATCAATATGCCCAACGCGATCCTGCCCAAATTCTGTATTTAGTAAAGATATAGCTGGATAAAAATTTTGACAAGAACTTGGAAGTCTGGCAACTCCCCTTCTGGTACCTCCCATACAAATGTACCATTCCACTCACTTTAGAAATCTTGTAATTATATAAATTCGCTCAACGAATCTTTCCGAAATTCTATATTTAGTAAAGTTTTAACTACATACAATATTCTAGTAAAAACTCGGCTTTATATTCCGTCCTTTTTGTAAAAACATGTAATACAATATTTTTCTATAACATTCGGTATTTAGAGGTTGCTATTATGACATTTCATCAGAGGTTACATCCAATGATGGTAGCCACGCATCCTTTGGAATTTCCGATACTTTGGAATATGAAGCTAGTCCTTTTTTACTGAGGGTCGGTTTACCCGACTGCAACTTTTCTGCTACAGGTTAGGGTAGGTTAGGGTGATGACTTTTTGATTTTGTTCTCAAAAATTATTGCTTGTTGCTGGAACGATCTTTTGCCCATTAATCACAAAAATAACGTTTATTCCATTTAAATATTGAAAAAGGTCACGCACAGACCACTTTAAAAAAATGCTGATAAATAAAAATTATAAAATCATTTTGTGCGAGATTTTTTTTTATCGTATCACCGTATATCGGCAATTCCACGGTGTCGAACGTGACCGTTGTACACATTCAAAGTGCAAAAAAGGTCAGAATAAAATATATTTTAGATTCATCTTATACATATTCCTACAGGTCCATAGTAGTACTATCACCGGTGGTTTAGTTTTTTTCAGGCGAAATAGTGATAACAAAATAAGGACAAAACAGGGAGCGGGTCGAACGCGACAAAAACAGAAGTAGTTTCCGTGAACATCTTTAAAAACATGAGAATCAGCGAAATCAAACAGAATATGTTATCGATGAAAATTGTAAAATGTTAAAAAATGACAAAGCTTTCGCATTCTCTTTATTTCATAGAAATATCATGGATAGTTTTTTTACATTTAATTTTTAGGTTGGTTCGAACGTGACATGTCGAACGTGACATTTTTTCTATGACTATCATATAGACAAATTAGACAAATTCTACCGTTATTCTTCATTCCTTTTGATTCGTCTCTTCAATTTAAGATTTCTTATGCTCTTAGAAAGATTATTTATAATAAGCCTCTTTTTACATAAGCCTCTCTTTACGAAGGAAATTTTAAAAAAAATTTGCATTTAAAAATCTGAAAATGATCCAAAACTACAATTTTCCACTTTGCAATTGTTTTTCGTAAATTTTTGAGTAAATACACGTGAAATTCTTTAATTTCATTAAAATTTGAATATTTTTGTATAGTAATATATTACATTAATGTGATTTTAATAACTTTTAATTTTTTCATCACGGTAGACCTTTTGGTGGAATTACCCATATGTGAGATTTTATCTAATCTTAAATAAAAACTCAGCTAAATATGATTCACCATCGACGTCTCTTATGTAGTTAATGGACATAGTAACACGTCCATTAAAAGCGGACAGCAATTGCGTGGGTGATTCAGTTTGATTTGGAAATTTTAGATGGCAACAGCATTTAATCGTTTCAACCTCTGATGCCTGGTATTTACTGGCATATTTTTTAATGTAAAACCAATTTATAACAAACCTCTTTTATAAAGTGATCACGGGGCATACTCGTAATTAATATGTGGTCAACTTTTAAGAAGAAACTCAGTTTGTATAGAATTAGGAAACATTTTGGCACGATCAACAGGCTGGTCGGATGCTACTCTCCTTGACTTCGTCGTAAACTCCAAACGATATCAGCTTGTTGAAGACATGTGATTAAATTTGATGTGGAATTCCTCTGATAATTCGTGAAATTCGTGTAGGTTGCGAGAGAGACACTTAGAGAACAGATATTATACTCATGTGCTAACATCGGCTTTTTTTTTTTTTTTTTTTTTTTTAATTGCCAAAGGTTGTGATTTAATAACATCATTCCTCAAACCCAAGAAAAAGAGTTGGCTTTATGTCTAAGGGAGTAATCGCTTCTAGCAAAATCATTCGCCCTGCTGAATAGTCTTAAAAGTGTAGCTCCCGGTCAGTGAGTATACAAATTATATCGTATACAATCACGTCATATTAGGCATGTCAGTGAAAAAAAATAGTCCGTACTAAATAAACTGCTAATCTATTGTGAAATTCCCACCAGCAATCGTCTCCACATCCGGTATATGATACCTCCCAACGGAAGTATTGTTAATAGAGATCACAGCCGTCCATTGATGTGTTGTGGACATTTTAAAATTGCCTACCACAGTTTTTCCTTTCGCACTTTCCCAACATTTGTCAACGATTGCCAACCATGTCCACTGCCCGTATGTATATGAAGTCATCATCACTGTCGGCGATGATTGGCAAATGTCAAAATATCACCACAAGATGGCAGTCATTGATGGTTCTCAATTAGTTTCCTAAAGGGCGGATGACAGTCATATCCTGTGTTGCTTTCGAGTTTCGAGGGAATTTGTTTTTATTTCTTTTGTGTAAAAGTGTATTTGTAAAGTCAAACCAAAAATTTATGGCAGCTTAAAATCTGTACTTTTATTACTTATTTTGCTTTTATTTGCTGTGTTTATTTTTTTTTTTTGGTAACTTTTTGAGCACCGAAATCCAGTGCCACCGCACAGGATATACGAGCACAAGAATGCGGAATGCTTTGTAAGGCGGAGAGTTCGTTGTCTGCATATTGTGTGTGTGTGTATTAGGGTGGCATTTGAAGGGTTTTTGAACTCGATATTGATCGGGTAATAGTTCACAGACTTTCTCAATAATTTCTGGTTTCAATGTTTCATCGAAAATAACACTACTCAACAAAATGAAAAAAATTTCATGTACTCCGGATGCGATAATTTTTTCTGTGTAGATAACCTTGACATGAGCTCGAAAAACGCAATAAAAAATTTTTTTTTCGTTTGGTTTTTGTTTTATTTTTTTTTTTTTAAATTTTAAAAAATTTTTTTTGTTTAATTTGTTTCGTCCGGCATAACTCGGGAACCACTAGCCCGATTTAATTGAATTAAATTTTTTGAAATTCATACCTTTACTCAATTGCGAATAAAAGCGAAACGCGTGCATCGATTTTCATGATCTTTGTCTCATTTTGCTCATAGGTTATGTGACTTTACGTAAAAGTAATAAGATTTGAAATTTTTTTTCATTTCGGATTTTTTATGGATTTTTTAAAAAAAAAAAATTTAAATCTTTAGGCAAAAAAAAAGTTTTTTCCTTTATATATTCATTTTTAACTTGGAAACTGTTGCTTGTATAGGAAAACAATATATGAACAGATTAAGGGAATTGTAATTTTAAATTTTTTAAAATTTAATTCAATTAAATCGGGCGAGTTATGCCGGACGAAACAAATTAACCAAACAAATTTTTTTAAAATTTAAAAAAAAAAAATAAAACAAAAACCAAACGAAAAAAAAATTTTTTATTGCGTTTTTCGAGCTCATGTCAAGGTTATCTACACAGAAAAAATTATCGCATCCCGAGTACATTTTGACTGTTGACTAGTGTAATTGATATTTTTCGAAGATATTCTGAGTTACCAGCTTGTTGTTTTTTTTTTTTTGAACAAAAACTCGACTTTTCATGTTTCATTGTTCATTTTTGACAGCATTTTTGATATGAAAAATTAATAAAAAAATTATGACAAATTCCCTTTTTTTTGGAAATATTTCATAAGGAAAATTTTAATAGAGCCGATATTAAAGACTTCACCTTTGGTTCCGTATAAACTCTACGCGATAGTAGTTTGCAAGAGGCTAGAGACATTCCTACAGATTCCAATTCGACTGGATTATGTGAGGTAGTTCCGAGTCTCTTAGGCTCGTATGGCACGGCAACCAGATTGGCTGAATAATGAACTGCTGAGCCATCTCTTTGTGAGATCTAGACAGCTTTAGATATTCGGAGTAGACTCCGATACTATAGGGGCCAGGTAGCCTCTGTGGTACATTTATCTTTAAGTCTTTGGAGTAAATCCTCCCCAGATCTCCTTGATTGAGTAAATCCGAGTCCATATACTGACAAGAACATCCAGCATTTTTCATCTATCGCTACCTCCTTTTAACTACCAGCTACTTTAAGAGTAAGACACTAAACTCTTAGTCGGCTGAATGAGTATGGGAAAAAGAACCCCAAATAAGAAATGAAAATTCGAACCAAAAATTTCAGATTTTAACACGAAATTGGGCACCTTGGGAACATCTACCCTAAAAATGGAATGAATACAGAACGAAATTGCCCCCCAATGTTCCCGGGGCCCAATTCCATGCAACTTTAGATTTATTTAAGAAAAGAATTTCAATAATGAAAAGGAAAATGAAAAAAAAATTTAATTAAATATCAGTCACACATTTTTAGGGCTCATAAACCTCAATACGAGAATGGGCCTAAATTTCATGCAGAAAGCATCACAACGACATTTTGGGGCATATTTTCATGTGTTTAGGGGTGAATTTTTCCTTTTTGTATTAAATATGGCCATTAAAATGGGATCGACTTTCATAACACACTTTCAATTTCACTTTGGGGCCATACATCAGTTCACTTATGGAATGCAGTTTCATGGGGTTCAGCGCCCTCATGTAGAACTTCCGTAAGAACAACTGGGCCGCCGTGAGAGCATTAGGTCTCGGTCTGTAAATATAGAACTCATCTTAGAACTCCCTACTCAAGTCTAAAGTCCATTTGACAGACTATAGACTTTTTTTTTTCAAAATGCCACCCTAATATATTTGTATATGCCGGTGTGTGTAACTGATATGCTGCCAGAATGCCTGTGGATACACAGTTTTTGTATATGTGTGTGTGTGTGTGCGTGCGTGAGTGTCTCGCTGCCTGTGAGCTACTCTGATACATCTTTTATGAAACAATAAAACTAAAAGATTAAAGCAAACAACAACACAACTGTAACAACAATGAAAGGATACATGCATACAGACACTCGTGCTTACATGTGCATCTAGGCAAGGCATATGTATCGTTGGCATAAGGTGGCCTAGCTCAACCTTAAGTTGGTATCAGTGCCTCTGTCACAGACGCATTCCCCCGATCGTAGTGCAACATTGTCGATGGTAAAGCATTTTTTGTTTTTTTTTTTATTATTATTTTTGTATATAAGCCCTTAAACCACTGTTATTATACAACGGTTATGTTTTGTATGCTCTGCTTCATAGATAGTAAAAATATCTCCCCCCTCCACACTTTAATTCCCTGCAGCTCCTACCAAACACTTTTTTTAGGGTTTTTTTTTTGGTTTAAGCAGACAAGATTAATGAGCCACAACTACTCCAACCACTTGAGGGCCAGTGGGCGTGGAAGGCTTGCCTTATCTTTTGCCTGCTGTTGTCCCACTCACAAGAAAATAGGCTTTGTCATAATTTGTGACAACATCACCAAAAATGCCTGCTGCCTTGCTAAAGTAAACATTAAGAAATATGATGGCGAATTTGTTGGCATTAGAAGCATTTCTCATTTGCCCAAGACGTCTACAATTCTTAAATAAAATTCATGTTTTATGAGAATTCCACGAGCGGTGCCATGAATTTAATAAATTTGCTAATTAATGTGGAGACATTAGAAAATCTTCAAAGTAGGGTAAATGGAGGAAGGGTGGCCTGGGTTAAATAAATATTTGAACTTATCCTTATCTGTAGAGTTTTTGAAGAAACGGCCAAATTGTGTTAATTAATATTCAGGCTTAGTCGTGACCTTGCTGAGGATGGAGAATTTATGCAACAGGTCATGTTCAGATTAAAGATAAACACGAAGAGATAACCAAATATTTCTTCAAGCTCATGGGCAAACATTTTGTGGGTCGCTCTTGCCAGGGAGCAAAATTATCACACAATGTTGGGAGGGGTAGCGGTTACTTTTAGTACCTCACCTCCGATAAAGACAGGAAGAAGAAGCGCCCCGGTAGGCGAGTTGGTAGCGTGCTTGCCTATCAGCGTGGGGGTTGTGGGTTCGATTCCCACCAGAGGCTTTGGTCTGTCGCTGCAAAAAATCAAGCCAAATAGTCTTTGTCACTCGGTTTATCCTTGGACCCAAAATTAGAATATAAATTTACTTTGTATTGTAATTAAATAAAATAAAAATAAATAAATAAGACAGGAAGACAACGTGTAGTTTACAGAAGAGTTGGAGGCTGCCCATAACACCACCCAGCTAAATGTAGACATTCTTACATGAAGGAAACATTGAAAGGTGGACAAAAGAAAATCCACCATAACAACAAACTAAAGGGTGATGCAATTGAAAGACGGAGATGTGTACAAATAATGTAAAAAAATAAATCTTTTAAAACGTCAAACATCAATCTGCAGCAAAAATCATTTAATTCAAAGACGCCCTATGTCAGAATTACTTCCGATGACTATAAATAATCAGAAAGAGTTAAAAGTAATCTGGCAAAGTAGTCGGATTATTTTCTGATTACTTATGATTCTTCTTGATGACATATTTTTTAAGGACAGTAATCCGCATTACTTCCGATTAGTTTAATAATCAGAAAGTATTCAAAAGTAATCTCGGAAAGTAGTCGGATTATTTTCTAATTACTTTTGATATTACGGTAGATATTATTTTGAAATACATTTTGACACTTTTTTAAACTGAAATAATCCTAACTGAATATAATCCTAATTTAATAATTACTGCATCGCTACAAAAAATGTAATTTAATTAGTACTTATTACGATTAGTAATGACTTCGTAAGCGTAAATCATCCTTTCCAGTTTACAAAAAAATGCTTATTACCGACTCAGAACCTTCAAATCATTTTTAAATTTTTGGCGGTAGATATTATTTTGAAATACATGTTGACACTTTTTTAATTTTCCCCATTTTGGTCCCTATAGAATAGTAGAAATTTGGCCAATAAGTAGAAATATTGCAATCGCTGTAGTCAATCCCGAAACAATATCTCAACATTTATTTCCTTTCTACATCTCGCCCTTTATGTTTTACCCGTTTTGGAACATTTTTGTAGTGTTTTTAGTTTCCTAAAACATTTGTTGCCTCCCCAAATTATTTTTAATTTATATATTTCACCAGTTTTGGGCCCATTTTTTGTTCCCTTCCATTCCCTTATCCATTCATTCTTGTCGATTAATTTTTTTCACACATTTTTGTTTATCCCCCATTGTACCTTTTTTGATTCCGTTTTGGTGAAGTGAAATGTCCATTTTTCGTCCCATCCCTAACAATGATACACTTGTTGCCAAAATTTTTTTTTAGTTTTTCCCCTTTTTGTTCCTTTTTAATCCTATTTTGCTTATTTTGATTATATTAATCCACTTGTTTGTTTCATCTATTTTTTATCTCGTATTTGTACGTTTTGGATCTATTTTCGTTCGATGTCTAACTGATTTCCACCTGTTGTTGACAAAAATCTGTTTCACTATTTTTTATTTCCCCGCCTTCCCCTTTTTATCCTGTGTTCCTATTTCCTATTTAACTCATTTCCACTCGTTGTTGCCAAAAATTTGCATTTCCCTTTTCTATTTTCTCCTCTTTTTATCCCGTTTTGAAACACTTTTCCAGCACTTTTTTTTTTTTTACAGTTTTCCCGTGTTACCATTGTTATCACTTTCCTATAAGAATTTTCAAAAATCTGTTCATAGCAAATTTCATGGTTCTAGCTTCTGCCATTGGCGTGGACAGTCATTCTGTCACGCCAGTATTTTATATACTCGTACGAAGATTATTTCTTATTTATATTATATAAGTTTTGGGCCCGTTTTGTGCGCTTTTAATCCCCTTTTTCGTGGCCCATTTCTGCCGATAACAACTTTTTCTCACACATTTTTATTTTCCCCCTTTTGTACATTTTTTTATCCCGTTTTTTTCGAGCCTTCTCCAACTATTATCCACTTGTTTTTGCCCAAAATATGTTTCACTCGTTTTTAATTTTTTCCCATTTTGGTCCCTTTTTTATCCCATCTTGGCCCCTTTTTCGCAACCTCTAACTCGTTTCCACCTATTGTAGATTATTTCTATTTTCGTCCCATCTCTATTTCATTTCCGCCTGTTGTAGATTCTCATTTTTATTATACCAGTTTTGGGCCTGTTTTAGTCCCATTTTCCATTATTTCTACTTTTTTTGCCCATTCCTATCGATTAAAGATGTTTTAACACATTATTGGTTTTTCGCTTTTGTACTTTAAATTTCGAGGCCCATTTCTGCCGATAACAACTTTTTCAGACACACTTTCATTTCCCCCTTTTGTACCTTTTTTATCCCGTTTCTGGCCACTTTTTCGACCTTTCTTCAACTTGTTTCTGCCCAAAATCTGTTTCACTCGTTTTTAATTTTTCCCCCCTTTTTGGTCCTTTTTTTATCCCGTCTTGGCCTCGTTTCCACCTATTGTAGATTATTTCTAATTTCGTCCCATCTCTATTTCATTTCCGCCTGTTGTAGATTCTCATTTTTATTATACCTGTTTTGGGCCTGTTTTAGTCCCATTTTCCATTATTTCTGTTTTTTTTGCCCATTCCTGTCGACTAAAATTCTTTTAACACATTATTGTTTTTTTGCTTTTGTGCTTTTTTATCCCGTTTCTGTACGTTTTGGCCACATTTTCGTCCCTTCTCTAACAATTGTTTATACGTTTTTTCCAAATATTTAAAAAAAAAACTTTTTTTTATCCTTTCTTGGCCCCTTTTTCGTCCCACCTCTTACTCATTTTCACCACCTTCCACAATATTCGATTATTTTGTAAAAAATCACGGGTTGAATGTGGTACAGGGAGGGGGGGCAGTCTATTTCATTTCATTGTCTCTTGCTTTTCCTAAGCAACTTCAACCTGTTCCAACTGATAAAGTTTTCAATGCTTACACGTTACCTGTTTCCTTGGCGGATGCCAAAACCCCATTGCCCTGAAGTTGCCAGGCATAGGCCTCTGAGGGGCCTTTGAGATGGCCATTTACCTTATGACATTCGCCTCCATGAACTCTCACGCTGTGGCGGAATCCCCAAACTAGATATCGCATATCACAATACGGATACTGAATATTAATTTATTTCAATAAATAAAATAGCCGGCAACATCCTTCACATTATTTGGATTCTTAAAGCCAACACACATGACAATCATGTGTATGTGTGCAGTGGTTATTTGTGTTAGCTTGTCTATGTTATCCTCTGAATATGTCCACATTGTATAAGCCACAGGATGATGACAAGCATGCACACATCTACACATTCGATACAAGTGTAACTGTGTTGGTGTGTGTGTGTGTTGACTTACATATGGCATTTGGTATTGGTAATGGACATTGATAACAATGTGTGGTCTAAAGAAAATAAGCCAACACACATATCGACCAAATGCGAATGAATGTGTGTGTGTGTGTTTTTAAACAAAAATAATCATAAGCTACAGAGATGCCAGATTTTAACAGAGAAAGGGCCCATGTCTATTACATCTCTCAAGACCTTCTAGCTGAAATAATCTTGCTCTTGCCTACCACCTACCGCATTCGGTTGTCAACTACTTCCTTTGCCCTTCTGACTAATTAAAATCTGGCATCTTCTTGCCCAAAACCCTTAAACCAAGCAATTTAACTTTTAAGTAATGAATATTAATCAAACCATTTTATCTCCATCTTTGTGTTTGTTGCATTGCCATTGCTGTTGACCTTAGTAAATCCTTCAATTTAAACCAAATACTTAAAATTAATTCTATCAGAAACGCCTCAAAGAAAAGATACTGGAAGATGTGCGTTTGTGTGCGTTTGTGTGTATGAAAATGACCTAAAAAGTTTTCGGTCGTTCGAAATTGATTAAACAAATTGCGGGTTTTATGGATGTTATTGTTGTTGTTTGGACTTTTTCATTGAAAACAATTACGTAATCATTGTATAAGGATTTTTCACTCAAGTTGAAAACTGTCTGGTGTTGTCAAAAATTAATGGTCTTGTAATAATCACGACGATACGCTCAAAGACGAAATGTTAGACGAATCCCTATGCATGATTTTTATCAATTCTCAGATTTTCCTAATTTTTTTTTTTTAAATGGTTATCCTTTTTTTTAAGGTTTCAGTTTAAAAAACAGTTTTTTTTTCGTAACGCTTCAGTAGTTTAAAAATTTGGAGTCTCTTCAAGTTATGCTAAGAAAAGTGAAAAATATTTTTTTTTCAAAAATAATAAAAATTGGGGAAAATCTGACAATTGATAAAAATTGTTTTTAAAAAATTTGACGTGATACAGACATTTCCACGAGTCTGCCTGCCAAAAATCAGCTCGATTCTGACGTGTACATGAAAATCGCCGATACACGTGTATTTTTATTTTTTCCCCTCTTTCCGAATATGTGCATTTGGTTCATAGGACAGAAAAAAAATCTATTTTTTGTAACACGGTGTTATGTTTCGAATTTACTTTTAAACTTTTCTACAACCCCAAGTTCGGCAAATTTTTTTTTTTGGTATTATTCTGCAATCTTTTCTTTGAGGTACGGTCTAACGTAAAATGGTTTTTATAATAAAAAGCAATGTGGCCGCGAGAAAGATGTTCAATTCCATCCTCTTATCCTTTTAAGATAAAGTATGACAAAAAAAGTTTGAGAGACAAACTCCAAAAGGTAATGAATTTCTATATCAAAATTTATTTTTAGGGGTGGATTTATGAAAAATGTTTGCTGCTTGCATGTTAATGACATGACCGACTCACGAGTCCTAACTATACTAAGCCACATAATTGATATCGCCGAAGTCCGGTCTCTTCATCAGAATCTCCCAAATGTGACTAATTGATGTATAAGTAACTTGATAGGATGGGAGCAGCAGAGAAGTTACTTTTGAGTTATTTGCTAAAGGCTAAATTTATACGCTATCTTGACTTGATAACGCTGATCCCATCATCTAAACGTAACACAGCATTTAAGGTTCCCTCCCAGTTGAAGGTACAGTCAGTCGGCCTGTAAAAAGCCATTTAAACAGTAACTAGTTTAGTGGAAACTCTCTATCTCACGAACGACTTGGACAGCAGTATACGATGCAAATCTTTGAAAACATTCATTGTGGCATTTAAAAGCAGGAAAATCTTCCTCTGGTAGTCCAGTGAGCTTTCTTATGTCTTTCCTTAAATACCAGCGATATCAGAAGGTAAAAAATAAATTTTCCGTAAACCCCAAATAATATATGAACAGGAGGCTCTATGAAAAACGGCCCAAATATGAAATGCGCCAAAAAAATGAAGAATTCTCAAAAAAAAAAAAAAAAAATCATACAAAATCGGGGAATTTTTCATAATTTTTAGGTAATATTTCATTTTTCTCAACACGAAGAATTCCCAGAAAAAAAACTAAAAATTCCCCAACAAGGCCAAATTTACCCAAATAAAATATATGAAAAATGACCCAAATATAAAATAAAATATTCTCAACATGAAGTATTGCCAGAAATTAATGAAAATTTCTCCAAAAATTCTGAATAATCCCCACAAATAATCTTTAAAATTAGGAAGTCAACAAGTGGGAATGGACGAATAAAGGGCCAACACTTACCAAAACGGGATAAAAAATGTAAAGGGTGTTTTTTATTGGGGTATAGAACTTTAAGTTGGCATCACTTTTTTAACTGGCGGCCATTTTGTCAGCTGTCAAGTGATTAATATTTAGTTTGGTTTGCCATTTCATCATGAACAGGTTGACAAAAGAACAACGCTTGCAAATCGTGCAAATTTATTTCGAAAGTAATGGTTCAGTTCGCGAAGTTCACCGCAAGCTCCGTCCATTTTATGCCATTACATCCACAAAAACTGACTGTTTGGTGTGCTCTATGGGCTGGTGGAGTCATTGGGCCATACTTCTTCCGAAATAATGCTGGAGAGTCAGTTACCATTAATGGAGACCGGTATAGAGCCATGATAACCGACTATTTTGTTCCCGAATTGGATGGCATGAATGTGGATGAGTTGTGGTTCCAACAAGTGGTTGAAAATTGGACCTGTAGAATTGGCTTTATTCGAGCCAGCCGCGGCGGCCACATGCCCGAAATCATATTTAAACATTAATGGCATAAAATTATCCTTCCAATAAAGCCAAATTGATGGACATTAAAACGATTTCTTGTGTTTTATTTCAATTCGAAGTTCTATACCTCAATAAAAAACACCCTTTATATGAACAGGAGGCTCTATGAAAAACGGCCCAAATATAAAATGCGCCAAAAAAAAAAAAGAAGAAATCTCAAAAAAAAAAAAAAAAAAAATCATACAAAATCGGGGAATTTTTCATAATTGTTAGGTAATATTTCATTTTTCTCAACACGAAGAATTCCCAGAAAAAAAACTAAAAATTCCCCAACGAGACCAACTTGAAATTTTACCCAAATAAAATATATGAAAAATGACCCAAATATAAAATAAAATATTCTCAACATGAAGAAGTCCCAGAAATTAATGAAAATTTCTCCAAAAATTCTGAATAATCCCCACAAATAATATTTAAAATTAGGAAGTCAACAAGTGGGAAGGGGCGAATAAGGGGCCAACACGTACCAAAACGGGATAAAAAATGTACAAAGAGGGAAAAACAACAATGTGTGAAGAAATTGTAATCGAAAGGAATGAATGGAAAAAGGGAAAACAATTTATATGACATATTTATATGATATTTATTTATGGTGAAATATTTATATGAAAAATAATTTAAATTTTTTTTTACGTTGCTGACGACAAACATTAGTCAAGACGTTTGAAATATAGAGGATGTTGGAAAACGTTTTAAAAATAATCATAAATGGTGAGAAGTAGAAAACGGAAATAAATCTTTAGAAATTGTTCCGGCTTAAAAAAGTGTCAAAATGTATTTCATAATAATATCGACCGCCAAAAATTGGAAAATGCGTAAAAGGTTCTGAGTCGGTATTAAGCTTTTTTTTTGAAAACCAATGCAATTAAATAAATATAATAAAAGGAGAATTTACGCTTACGAAGTAGAGTAATTAATAATTAATAAAAAATAAAAATATAACGTTATTCTGTTTTCTCTGCTAATAACAACTTCAGTTAATATTTCTATAGAAAATGCAATTTAAAAAAAAAAAAATTCTTTTGGCTCTCCTGCGAACTTATATAAAGGGTGTTTATTATTGAGGTATAGAACTTCGAATTGAAATAAAACACAAGAAAATCGTTTTAATGTCCATCAATTTGGCTTTATTGGAAGGATAATTTTATGCCATTAATGTTCAAATATGATTTCGGGCATGTGGCCGCCGCGGCTGGCTCGAATAAAGCCAATTCTACAGGTCCAATTTTCAACCACTTGTTGGAACCACAACTCATCCACATTCATGCCATCCAATTCGGGAACAAAATAGTCGGTTATCATGGCTCTATACCGGTCTCCATTAACGGTAACTGACTCTCCAGCATTATTTCGGAAGAAGTATACCCCAATAAAAAACACCCTTTATATATAACAGGTGGCGCAAAAGTAAACTTCCGATTTTTTTTGGCTGTAATTAAAAAAAAAAAGAAAAACTTTGATTCTACTTGTGAATTTTTTTTTTTTGGTCTTTTAATTTTTTTTACATCAAGTCGAGAATATGATGTCATGTAAATGGCCGCCGCCAGAGTTGCCACTGTCATTAGGGGCCAATCGCAAAATTTATAGCATTTTCTGATAGGAGGATTACTTTTGCGCCACCCTATTGTATATTAGTTCCTTTTACTCCTGCAAGGGGCATACGGCTGCCACAATATTATCTTAATAAGCTGGAGCTTTTGCACGATGTTTATCTAAATTCCAATATTTCAGTTTCGATTTGCCTTTTCCATGTGTGTGATGGTCTTCCTATACGTCGGCTTCCTTGCAGGTTCCATTCTATGGCTTGTTTGGCGATATTGTTGGGTTGTTTGCGCAAAGTGTGTCCAATCCAATTCCATTTGCGTTTGCGGATTTCAATTTGGATAGGCTGTTGGCCAGTTTCTGTTATTATGTTGTTAAAATAACTCCTCGGGACCTATTCATGAACCAAGCCGAACACTGGCTTATGTGTGTGTACAAGGACATGAGACGGAGAAAGTCTGCCACCTCTTCTCAGCCTAACCTAATCTAACCTATGTTGTTATTCGTGAAAACCATCGAATTGCTCATCAAACGCACATCTCAATTGGTACATGGTATGGCGTCGTGCATTTGTCAACCAGCTCTAATTCTTCCACAAAAAAAAAAATAATATTCCTAGCGACTTCGGAAGTTCAAAAGTAAAAAATTAGTTAATCTATTATTATTTATGAATTATTTATAAAATATTGCTGATGTCTTTAAAATCGTGTATTGCCTATGATGGCATTTTTGAGTCACTTGTCGATTAGGTGTTTTAATTTCCAGGCTTACCCCATAGACTCCCGAATTCTGATGAAGACATTACAAATCAAAGACCATTACAATTATGTCCAACTTCTACAACTGTTGGTATTCCAACAATCCTTTATTCTTGAGCGTTGCCACCGCTATTTACATGGTTTGTTGTTGTTGTTTTTTCCATATTTCTGTATTGTGGTGGGCGTGTGCCATTTTTACGGTCCTTATGGAGGAGGATCTGCTGAAGAATCAACGTTCACCGAGTATTTTCATAAAAGTGTTAAGTTAAAGCCATTTGCAAGTTGCTCGTTATGTCTCCGGCCAACCCCTCACAGCCTTTCGTGTTTGAGCTACTGCTGCTGTTGCTGCTTTCTATGCTGGCAGCAAAGATTAATGATGCAAAAAATTGAGCGCATCATTAGCGAAAGTAAAATGAAATTAACTGCAACGAATACTCTTAACGCTTAATGCTGTATCTGTCTGTGTGTGTAGCTTAAGCTATGCAGGAGCAACCTTACCAGTTATGAACGCTGTGCGTCTTTAGCAGTTTTAAAGGAATTTCTCCCAAAGTACTTCATTCAAGTAAAGATTTTTGCAAAAGTGGGTGTTATTTTGTTATGCGGTCGTTTTTGACTTACTTACTGTGTGATGGTGGCGGGGAAAGGAAGCGCAATTAATTATTAATTTGCATACTTTGAGGTTTTATGAAGAACGCATTTAATTAAAGGTAGCTGGTACAAATTGAGTTCAAGGATTCAACAGCAAACGCAAAGATGTTTTGGAATAATAAAAAAAGAACAGCTCATTAATAAAACAAAATAACAAAATAACACAAAATCCAAATATCATGTATCCGAGGATGTAAAGGACTCTGTCCAATTGTTGCCTTCCCTTCGCCCATTGACCCGAGTGTTAGATTATTCCCACCACTTCGACTTAATGCGTTATCAAATTAACACATTTGCATTACATATTCATAACAAAACCGGCATTCATCCTTTGCGGTCATGTCAGGCGGAGGTTAAATACAATTTCCCTGTCACGGTGTAAATTTGAAACCCCTTTTGTCGTATTATCCGCATCATTAACCCGTTCCCGTGTTGTGCAACGATTTCTCTCTAGAGCCTCTTTGCCGTAGTGCGAAAAAGAGAGAGAGAGAGAGAGAGGGGTGGTATTTATGTCAAGCCTGAGTGCCGCATTCCATTTCGACCTGGCGTCATGTTACGCCGAAATCTGACACTGTGGCCGGCCGTGCATTCATATCTGTAACGCAACATCTTAATTCCAGTTTATGGCATAAATTTACCGTTGTTACGAAAATTATTCCAGGGCTTAACCGTGTATTTCAAATTAATGCCATTTTAATTATTACAAAAAGCTCGCTGGATAAAAAAAACACACACACATATACACACTCAACATAACAGCGACATACACAGCAGAGCGAGGGGAGTGACCAAAAGTACAATTGAAATCAGACACAAACAAGTGAGTACTTGAGAATATGCCAGTGGACCCAAATCAGTGTTTCCCATGACGTTAACACCTTCCTCGTGCGTTCTACTTTTACTCGAAAAAAAAAAACGAAAAAAAACGTTCTTAAGAATATCGAGACCTTACTGCAAAAAAGGCGAAAGCGACATGTTTTCCGAAACTCGCTTTTTAATGACATTTGATAGAAAATTGTTCTCTTAATCCAAAAATATTAAAAAAATAAAAACTTATATTTACAAAGATATAGCAAATTCAATCAAAAATCGCAAATAACTCTCTCCTGTAAAATTCTCTTTTTGGCGCTTACGTCTTGGCTCGCAGTTAGGGCTCGATACGTGCCACGTACCCAAAATCTGTGGTATTACCTCCGTTTCACTCGTTGGGGGCCTGTAGAACGGGTCTGTGCTTATTTTAATGTAATTTGATAGCAAATTGTCCAACGCCAATAATGTTGAAAATTAAAAACTTATATTTACAAAGATATAGCAAATTCAATCAAAACTCTCCTCTCCTAAGCTAATTTCACTTAGAAGAGACTATTTGTACTAGTAGAATTTTCAAGTGTTAAACTAGTAAACTGGCAAATTGTATACAATTAATTCAAGTGCACACACGCTGAAAAAAATGGCCATTTTAACAAATTTCAGCAAACAAGTTCGCATCAAACATATATATATTTTTCCATACCACAAACATATACTCTTTTTGTAGATGATAAATATCAAATTTATATGTATGCATTTTTGACTTACTTTTTATTTTTTTTCAATTTGTGAATTTCTATATAACAATCCATCTCATTCTCTCGGTATTGCTTTTATTTTAAAGAGCGTAAATGCAGAAAAAAAATTACGAAAACAGTTGCAAATACACACTTATTCGCACCCAAATGTTGTACTTTGTTGAATTTAATAAGTTCGTTGTCTGCTTTTCCCAAACACGCTATTGCTTATACACAAATATGTAATACTAATAGCATACGAGTTATATTTATATCCAAATAAGCTTCGTGTAGATGGAAATAAGCTTTACTTGCTACAAACACCAAACACGCATTTTACTTGTGTGTAAACAAAAAAAAAAAGACGTATTTTTTAGCGTGCAAGTCTTCTGTGTTTTAAAAATTAGTAAATGGTAATTTTTTAATGGTTTACAAACAAAATATGTTGTACTCACTTAAAACCTTTATCATATTTTTTGAAATTTTTGCAATAGATATTAATGTGAAATAGTTGTTCACAGTTTGGTAATTGTTGCCCCTTTTTATACCCTCAGGGTATATATCATTTGATACGGCTCAAAAGTGTTACTCATAGAAATATCCACATTAGATCCCAGGTGTCTTTGAACCAAATTCGATTCATAACTCTCTGAATCGTTTGAGCCATGTCCGTCTGTACGTCTGTACGTCCGTTGTCCTGCTGGTACGCACTATAACTTTCGAAAGAGTTAAACATTCGCTTTGAAATTTGGTATGGGTTAATATTTTTCCAAAACTGCTTATGGGATTGCATATGGGCTATATGGCCACACCCCTTCGGGTACCTCCCATACAAATCGTCTATTTCGCCCACTTTAGAAATTTTGTACTTAGTAAGTCTATAGCTAGACAAAGTTTTGGACAAAAACTTGGAAGTCAGGCAACTCCCCTTCTGGTACCTGCCATACAAATGTACCACAAATGTCCCGCCCTTTATAAACCGTGTAATACTATCAATATGACCAACGCGATCTTGCCCAAATTCCGTATTTAGTAAAGGTATAACTGGACAAAATTTTGGACAAAAACATGGAAGTCTGGCAACTCCCCTTCTGGTACCTCCCATACACATTTACCATTGCATCCACCGTAGAAATCGTGTAATTATATAAACTCGCTCAACGAATCTTTCCGAAATTCTATATTTAGTAAAGCTTTAACTACATAAAATTTTTAGTAAAAACTCTGCTTTATATTCCGTCCTTTTTGTAAAAACATGTAATACAATATTTTTCTATAACATTCGGTATTTTGAGATTGCTATTATGACATTTCATCAGAGGTTACATCCAATGATGGTAGCCACGCTCACTTTTGACTTTCCGATACTTTGAAATAGAGACTTTAGGGTATATATAAGTATACTTTTTTACTGGTTCTAATTTCAGAGTAAAATTGTGCATAATTTTATACGTGACGAAATTCACTTAAATTATAGTTAGGGATTAGGGGACGGTTTTTGGGACCCTATGGTCCAGTACCCAATTATGGGGCCGTTTAATACCAAACTAAGCTATGTTTTTCGTCTAATAATCCAATAAATCAAATTTTACTATTTCAATGGGCCAGAGATCTACAGCCAACAATTACTTGGTGCTCACCCTGTGACATACAGGGTAATACTTTGGATAAGCCTTTTCTCAGTTACTTCAAACTCATGTATAGGCAGAGACATTGATTTGCCATTGATTTCGCTTTCGTCTACCAGTTATTGTGATTGATGTCTTCTTCCAACAATTATACTTTCTTCCATGTATACCCCACGCATTAGCTTTACATACATGTCTGTTGTCACACACACATACTATCAGAGATCATTCTACTCATACATGAGCCTTAACTCATATTACACTCTTTCACATTAAGAATTCATATTCACATTCTCCAACACCGTCAGTCCGGGGGGTGGGGGCGGCGGCCAAAGTGACAATAGGTGTTATTGTCTTGTTTGTTGTTCGCTATACAAATGTAACCTCCAACCTGCCCGTCCCCCCCCCCACCAAGGATGACACAATGATACATACATATGGAAATGTAGAGTAAAGTGTTGTGCAGCACAAACAAACAAACACAATTTTCCACGTATGTACTTTTCCCGTTTTTTTTTTTCAGCCGCGCCATGTTTTTTTTTCTGTTGTCGTTTGGGAAAAACCACGTAAATTCATTTGTTTTAAAGATGATAATACATTTCAAATAGGGGGGGGGGGGGGGGGGTAGGTGTTGTAGACCACCGACATTCATATATTGTTGCCATAAGAAAAAAAAGGATGCTTCAACAAACACCGTGGGTTGGGGTTGGGGGGGTGAAATGGTACCATCAAACAAAAGGAAAAAAAAGAAATCCTGCGGCAAAACTAAACAACAACAGGCGGCATGCATACATGTCTCGTACTCGCAACGATGGCAACATCATCAACGACAATGGCTATGCAGCAACACTATCCTGCAACATCAGTTTGAAGTAGTCGAAATTTCTACTGGCAGTTGTCGTTGCTTATGGTGCCGACAATCATTGTGACAACAACGACGTACAGCAATTATTAAAAATTACTAAAAAGGAAACAAAGAAAGAAAACAAAAAAAGAAAACAAAAAAAAGAAAGACAGAAAACCAACGAAAATAAAAAGGATGACAACAGCAACAACATCTGCAGCATATGCAACAATACCAGCAACAACAGCAAGATTTTAAACCTAGTTAGGCAACTAAGAACACTGACACTTATTGTTAGAATTGTTAATGCCGCTGATGTTGTCCGTGTACATCACAGCGACAACACAAAACCTACTGCAGCTACCACTACCTAACCCAGCGAACCTTCTGGGTGTGACAATGGCAACAGCAGCTGAACGGATAACAACAAATGCTGAATCTAACAAGCGCAAGCGGAGAAAGCAGCAAATTTGTTGGATGGACAAACGTATTAAGGAGTGACACCAGAGGAGAAGGCAGCAAATTTGTTGGTTGGACAAACTTATGTAGGACTGACATTTTAATACCCGAAGACTCTATGAAAGGACACTACAAGGAAAATGATCCAGACGATGTTATAATATATTGTAAGACTAAGCGAAACTTTTTTTATTGAGAGACAGAAATAAAACAGACTGTCGTAGCCGAGCAACATTTTCTAATCCAACTCCGCGCAAATTGATCAGATTGCGGCTCCACGAGCAAAATTTTCGCATCCAACTCCGGGCAAATTTATCAGATTGCGGCTCCACAGCCCTATTGAGAACCATGCACAGGCGGATGAACCGACGGTTGTAGAAGGGGGTGGGAAAGACAGACAATAAGTCTCGTTTTACGCAATGACTTTATCTCCAGGGTTTTTCCATTGAAACTGTCGATAAAAAACCATGAGCCTTTTCACGATGATTTTTTCAAATACAAACTGTCATGTCCGGCTCTAAAGTGTAGTCTTCTTCTTTTTGAAGAAAATATTATTCAAGCCTTAAAAGGTGTGTCCTGCCATTTTGTGCCCAAGACACAGGGAAAGACTGGTTGATGGCCTGGCCGTACCATCTCTTTTCATTTTGGTGATCCGAGGTGTAGGCTGTTTGGATGGCGGCCTGATCCTGTCACTCACTCTTCTTTTAGAACAGCAGAGGAAATAAGATGGAAAGAGAAGAGAGCGGTTGAAGGTTGCTCAGAATAGGGACAAATTAAAGGTCTCCTATATTGCTCGTTGTGCACCGCTCGTCCTACGAATCCTGTACTTAAGGCCTCTGACCGATCAGTGTCGTCGCCGAGAACGCTGACGTCTGTCATCGAAGACGATGACCACTGATGGTGATGGCTGACTGGCCTCTTGCCACCCAATGAGGTGCGGAGGCATCCCGAACATCTCTGTCGATCTATGGAGTTCATAATTCAAGTTCAGGCTCTTGGAGCGATTTGGGTTTCACTCACAGCCACTACTTTACTCCACGTAGGTTCACACCATTGGTCAAGCAAAACAAAAATAACTGTTCCAGAGATTCTGAATAGAATCCGGTTATATAACGCTAAATTCAAGGGGCAGTCTTTGAAGACAGAGTTAGAGTTCCATAAAAACTCAAAATTCCGGGCAGGGAAAAAAACGAGGTGATAGCTAAGAAACATAAAATAAAATAAAATAAAATAAAATAAAATAAAATAAAATAAAATAAAATAAAATAAAATAAAATAAAATAAAATAAAATAAAATAAAATAAAATAAAATAAAATAAAATAAAATAAAATAAAATAAAATAAAATAAAATAAAATAAAATAAAATAAAATAAAATAAAATAAAATAAAATAAAATAAAATAAAATAAAATAAAATAAAATAAAATAAAATAAAATAAAATAAAATAAAATAAAATAAAATAAAATAAAATAAAATAAAATAAAATAAAATAAAATAAAATAAAATAAAATAAAATAAAATAAAATAAAATAAAATAAAATAAAATAAAATAAAATAAAATAAAATAAAATAAAATAAAATAAAATAAAATAAAATAAAATAAAATAAAATAAAATAAAATAAAATAAAATAAAATAAAATAAAATAAAATAAAATAAAATAAAATAAAATAAAATAAAATAAAATAAAATAAAATAAAATAAAATAAAATAAATGATGACAGGATGCATTACAGAAGGAAAGGAGATCAATCTAAGAAAGACTCACGACAGAAGGCGATAAAAAAAAGAGGACGGCGGAAGGAAGAACGTTTGAACAGGACAAGAATGGATTGAAGAAAGGATGGATAACTAAACAGAAGAATGGGAGACAGACTGTAGGACCGCCTGAGAAATATAACCACCGAATAGGACAGTCTATAACCGGTTATTGGTCTGCGTCTGTGATATCGGGAAATTTTCATATATTCTATCGCTTGGTCCTTCCAATGCAGCACAGTCGGAATGTTTCTTTTTTTGGGAAATAAATCTGACATTTTGCAATCGGCTGGTTCGATTTGATCCTAGACCTGGCAACAGTTTAAATCGAGATTTCGAACTATGGACCCTTATAACTCATCTTTGGTTAGACCCAGTGGAAACTGCTTTCTCCTAATTTGTACAAGCGACAATACCGAATATGAAAGAGTTTGTTGGGCTCCATTTGTTATATGAATGTATGCACATTAGGGTGGAGTGAAAACATGTTTTTTTTTTAATTTGAAAAAGTTAACCTCGGAAAGAGATGTAGTCTGGGGTCCTAATGAGGGGAAAAATAAAGAAAAAAATTTTAAAAAAATTTTAGGGGTCGCTCCACTCCCTCGAAATTTGGAAATTATCGCTATTTTGGCGTTGATTTTAGAAAAATCCTAAAAAGTTTTATGTCAATAAATGTTTGCAATAGCGTAAACAATGAAATAAGGACATGAAAAAATTTAAAAAAAATTTTCTCATTGTTCAAAAATTTCAAAAAGTAAAATAAGTCAAATCGTCCCTTCTTCAGAAAATTTAAATCGCCACCAAAGCTACAAATATTAGTCGATTATCCTCATATTTGCCTCAAATACTTTTGTTTGGGCACTGAACAAGCTCAAACTTTTAAATTTCGAATAGGTTAGGTTAGGTTAGGTTGAATGGAGGATCGGTCATGCACCATGACCGTCTCATGTCATTGACATACACCTAGGCCAGCAATTCGGCCTGTTGTGCGCTCCTGATTTCGTCTACGAATTCCCTTCCCCTTTATCCTACGTTAGGAATTCAGTCCCCTCTATAAAGTTACTTAAATTCCTTATGTCTATTGCTTTGACGGCCGATAGGCCATCTAAAGTGTCCTCTCCTAAATGGACTTTCCTGACCTGCGAGAAAGCAGGGCAATGGCACAGGAAGTGTTCCGCCGTCTCGGCGTCCTCTCCGCATGCCCTGCATTCGTCGCTCTGGGAACATCCTATTCTAAATAGGTGTGCCCTTAGACTATTGTGCCCTGTGATGACCCCAACTAGCTTACTTAGTTCATTTTTGTTAAACCCGAGTATTCTCTTTGTTTTATTGTAATCGAGGTTTCCCCAGGTTTCTTTTGTGGTTCTTCCCACCTGTTCCTCTAGCCACCTTAAGGCATGGGTCGTCTTCATCCATTCCCTCAACTCCTTTTTTGTCTCAAGAAAAGGTTTAGACAGTTGCAGAGTATTTTGGACGGATTCCCTTCCGATTTTAGCCAGTTCGTCAGCCTTGACATTGCCTGGAAACCCTTGGTGTCCTGGTATCCAGTTTATAACTATGTCGTTATTTCTCGATACTTCATTTATTGTTTCCTTACAGTACATGAGTGTCCTTGATTTGACATTATCATCTCTGAGGGATCTAATTGCGTTTTGACTATCTGTGAAAATACAGATAGTTTTTCCTGTGATTCTGTTCCGCAGCCATTCTAGGCATTCTGTGATGGCCTTGATCTCTGCTTGTAGAATCGTTGAGTACTTAGGTAATTGGTATACTAACTCAGTCCTCGGATTGTGGATGTAGATCCCTATGCCTACTCCTAACTCGGATTTGGATGCGTCTGTGTAGCACTCCACTATTCTCCCATCTTGGGTGTGTGTGTCGTGCTCTTGTCCGCGTCTATCTTCTATTCTTGTCGTGCAGTTCGCAACCACGTGTGTTTCTGAGATGCGGTCTGTCTGACAGTCTGTTGTCTGCAACCCTCCTAGATGTTCCAGTATTCTCTGATGTTGTGTTTGAGGTGCATCCTCAATCCACTCCTTCAATGCCCTTAGTCTCCTTTCTGAGATCGCTGCCTCAGATTTGATTTGGATATCTATTGGGTGGATGTATAGCAGAATTTCGAGGGCGCTCGTCGGCGCGGTCCTCATTGCTCCGCATATTCCTACGCAGCAAATTCTTTGAATCCCTTGTAGTATCTTCACGTTACATTTCTTTGTCATTGCCGTCCACCATACTATTGACGAATAAGTTATAATCGGCCTTATTACGCTTTTGTATAGCCAGTGCGACATGCTTGGGCGGATGCCCCATGTGGAGCCAATTGCTCTACGGCATATTGACCAGCATCTGAGGGCTTTTTCGGCTCTGCTGTTGATCGAATAAGTTAAGTCGTTAATTTTTATGATTTTTCTAAAATCAACGCGAAAATAGCGATAATTTCCAAATATCGAGGGAGAGGCGCGACCCCTAAAAATTTTTTAAAATTTTTTTCTTTATTTTTCCCCTCATTAGGACCCCAGACTACATCTCTTTCCGAGGTTAACTTTTTTTTTTGAATTTCACTCCACCCTAATGCACATAATACCGAGGCAGAGGTTGAGTGAGTAACAGAGATAGAGAGAGAGAGAGAAGGAGGCGGTTTCAATTAACAAAATATGCAACAACAACAACTAAGCGTATTTGCCAAGCAACCAGTGTATGCAGCAGCGGGTTGATTTTGGCTGGGTAGTTTAGGCCAGATTACAACAGCAACAACAACAGCAGCAGCAGCAGTTGCAAAATTCTGAACTATAACAACAACAACAAATCAAGAATGGTATTTTTTTTTTCACTTTCATACGTTTTTTTCCACCAAAGCAAACAGCGTACAAAACGCTTATCGCGTTCATAACAAACAAACAGGAATAATAGCGACAACAACAACTACAACAGCAACAAAACCGAAAGTTGAAAGTTTTCCGGTAGTTTGTTTTGTGCTACTCTTGAGCGAAAAAAAAACAAACTAACACAAACTTCTCGCGAGAAATACTAACCTGAAAACTGTAATCGTCGGTAAATAGCGACCGTAGAAAACAATCCGGTGAAGAGAAGTGAATTGAAGAATAATCAAACAAACATAGTAGGAAGGAGGAATGGACGACAGCAAGAGGGAAGACAATAATAAGGAATTAAGAATTATTGGACAAAGAACTGTATACTGAGTGACAACAGGACCGTTAATGGACAGGACGATAGATCTAGGATGCAGGAGAAAAAAAGGCTAGGCACAGATGGACAACAGTGGGGACGACACAATAAAGGACTGACCGCAGAATACTTAAAGGCCAGACGACGTAATACCCAAAAGACCACCGAATTAAGTACGGACGAAACAAGGAACTCATACGATTGAATGGAAAATGAATGACAGACAAAACAAAAATCAGAATAAAAAGAAGAATAGACAAAAGTATAAACAACAGCTGACAAATTGAAGAGCAGACGAAAGAATTAAGGAAATAAAGAACACAGGGCTGATGGACTGGAGTACAAAATTGCTTCAGATGATAGAATGAAGGCCAGGTAACATAACAAAGGATTAACCACCGATTTATGAACAAATGGCAATTACAGAACCGACGCCAGACTCATTTAAATATAAAGAACAGGAACACCAGCTTCAGATGATAGAATGAAGGGCAGGTAACTTAACAAAGGATTAACCACCGATTTTAACCATACTGGACTCATTTAAATATAAAGAACAGGCCATAGAACGAAGGATATACGATATGAATCATGAAGTATAGTAGTTTGATTTCTGTTTTTGATAAGGTGGTAGAAAAAAAACACAAACGAGTGTAGGTACCATGAATTAGGCAATGTAAGGCTCTACTGCCGTCCTAAGAAAAAATGTCACCAGTGCCAAAACTTCAAAATGAATATAAGGCAAGTTTAGAAACCGCGAATGCGATTCAGTATTTTGTATCATGCTTATACGACCCGTTTTCAACTTTAATATATTTTTAAAAATAATTTTTGATTTTTTTTTAATCCAGTCAAACTTCTTTATTGGGCGGCCGTGGTATGGTAGTGTGTGCGACTATCACACAGAAGAACCCGAGTTCGAAACCGGGTAAGACCATCAAACATTTTTCGGCGGCTGTTTTCACCTCGTAAATGTTGGCGACTTTACGACTAAGAGAGCAATCTCTAAGCCATGTAAAACTTCTCTAGTTCGGAGCCGGCTTTAAACAGTAGGTCCCGGTCAGTGACTATACAAATTAATTCGTACACAGCTCACTGATTCGAGAGAAGTTCCCCGTCTGTTTCTTCATGGAATGTTAAGGGAAATAAGTAAGTCAAACTTCCCTAACTCCATAACCGTAGAAAAGTTCGACCTACGGAGATTTGGAGTTATGGAATTACTTATAAAATTGTTTAAGGGAATTTGTCGCCTTAACTAACACCGGGAGTGCTTCGACTAAACGAATGTTCGACTTATGGAAGAACGAGTTATGGAAATTTCAATATATTTATTTTTTAAGGCGCGAATGTAAAAGTTAAGTATCTCAAAACTACCCAAATGGAGATGTGACTATCTTTCATAGGAGGGCAGCATATTTATTAATGAAACAACATTGCTGAACCCTTTCAAACAGCAATATGTACAGGGTCCGCCAAATAACTTTTTTTTGTTTTTGAAAAGTCTTGAAAAAAACTACTGGATATTTTTAACCGATTTCCTTAGGTAAGGTCTTATTTCATTCCGAACCAAATGCTTTTTTCTCCTCTGTATATATAAGAAGATATGCAAAAATGTGCAAAAAATTTAGTCAAATTTCTAAAATTGTAGAGGAAAATGAAAAAAAAAATACACTTTTGGAAAAATCCCAGCAAATGTAGGTAACGGTGAGAAAATGTTATTCTACGTTCGAAAGACCAAACGATCGTCTTTCCAAAACTGATTGGCATTTTAGAATCGGCTTTAACTGGAGCACGTTGTGACTGTTTAAGTGCACAAAGTCAGCTCTAGTCACCGTTTTGGTCTCGACTCCGATTTCTGCAGAGTTATTAAAGAGCTTGGGAGTGGTTTGTTAACATCTGGACTAGGCCTACAAAGTTCATTTCACAATATATCGTCTATGTAGAAGAAAAAGTCATCAACTACACTTTTGCGAAAAATGAGTTTATTGCATTTTATTTCATAATTTTCCATTGTTTATTTTATTATCACTAACTGCAGGTTTCTGATAAACTTTGTGAAGAAAACATCATTATCTACCTAAGGTTTTTGTCGATATAACAGTATACAACTTATGCAGAAAAACAAGTCGAGTGGTGCAAATTCAATGAGCCTCCACATACGACATTATTCAAAATATTTGTTATCGAAATATTGGATTTTTAATGATAACTTTTATATAAAACACCTTATAACTCAAAACTATGAAAATGTAGATGATGAGTTTTTGTTCTACATAGACGATATGTAAGATACCGTTGAAAAATGAAAAATACCCAAACAAAAATGAAGAATTCCCCCAAAAAAAAATTCATACTAAATTCTGGAATTTTTCATAATTTATAGGTAACATTGTTTTTGAGACATTTTTCATAGGAAATGAACAATGAAAATTTCCAAATTTTTTTATTTTTTTTGGGGATATTTTCACAACAGAAGTCAATCATATATCGCGCGCTGTTTTTTTGATGATGTTGTTTTTTTTTTGGGGGGATTTTTCTTAATATTTTGAGGGATTTTTTAGAATTTGAAACATTTTTGTATTGGGCTTTTGGGGGAGATTTTTCATTTATTTTGGGTAATTTGGGGGACATTTTTTATTTGAGGAATTTTCCATAGAGCCGTGTTAAAGTAAACCAATAATCTTTTTTGGATGAAAATATAAAACATCCAAATATATGAACTTTGACGTCCAAGAATACCATCTTAGCATTGTCCAATTATCTTCAAATTTTTAGTATTTATTGTTTGTACCCACCCAAAAAACAAAAAAACGATTTCAGTTATTTATAGTACAAAATTTACCCTTGGATGCGTCAAGTATTGACATTTTCAGCATTTAAGATTAATACCAACTGTTAAAGTATTTCGATCCGCACTCCTTGAAATTCAGAAAAAAAAGACTGACGTTCTAATGTATATCGAATAGCAATGGCGACGGCTATTGATTTGACGAAGGTTAATTGTATCGGGTGTGAAGAGCCGTGCGTTATCGATCCTTCATTTCTGTGAATTTTATGGGAAACCTAATACCACGGTTTGCGTGGCTTATTGTGACCGGAGAAATGCAGTTCAATATGGGGTATTAGCGTATTATTCAGCAGCACTAAGTGATGCGGGCCAATCGTTGTCGGTCCATGGTTAAGGAAACTAAATTATGTGTCGATCCCACATTGGGAGGGCTTTATACATTTGTGTGGTCCTAGATCATTGAAAATTGCATTGAGCAAATCAACATACGTTTGGCCAAGATGGCTTTTGCATAAATATTGTTGTATCTGTCTCTCTAAGTCTCTAAGTTTCATTGCCGAGCTGTTGGGTCAGACTGTGAATCCACTCCACTCTTTGGCGGATGACAGCAACCTATGTCATTCGTACTCATTTGAGCAATAGCTGAATGGAAAGGAACAGAGTCGATTTTAATAAACGCAAGACCCAGTGCTGTTTGTTGTCCCACAAAAGCTTCCCTGATGCAGCATCGTCGTCAATCTCTGTGAGTGTTGTGGATATCGACAAATCACACACCACTGATGTTCATGAAGATAGAGGGTGATGCTGCTTAAGCTAGACATATGTTCGAAGTGCCGAAAGATGCATTCAAGTATTTGGGTTTTTTTTTTACTTCACCCCATCTGACCTACTAAATATTTATCACAAATAGGAATTTATTATTTTAATTATATATAACTAGTAAGTTGTAATGCGCCTATGGCGCCCGTTGAAATATGGAAAAAAAATTTTGTTGAAAAAACAATTTTTTCTTAAAAAAAAAATTTTGTTGAAAAAAAAAATTTTGTGGAAAAAAAAAATTTTTTTGAAAAAAAAAAAATTTCGAAAAAAAATGTTTGTAAAAAAAAATTTTTTGTAAAAAAAAAAATTTGGCAAAAAAAAAATCTTTGTAAAAAAAAAATTTGGGGAAAACACAATTTCTGTACAAAAAAAAATATTATTTTTTTTATTATTATTATTTATAGAAAATTATAGAATGCCTATTTAAATTCCTACGTACTGCGTGACAGAGTCAGTGAATCAGTGTATCAGTGAATCAGTGAATCAGTGAATCAGTGTCGAGGGTAAATATATATTAAGATTTTCAAAAAAAAAAAAATGGTAAAAAAAAGTACTGTCTGCTAGAGCCTTCGCCTTTAAAAATGGAAAATAACTTTCATATATACGGACAGGGGCTTCAAAGACACCGTGACGGCTTCTGGAGCGTGTAGAGAGGAGAGCAGTGGTGCTGATAGAGGATAGTGGTGTATCCAAGTCTAGTTCTCCCTTTAGAATCGCAGGAACGTGGGTTGTTTATCGTTGTTGTATAGACGGTTTACTCGTGGCAGCCTTAAGACTAACCCTTGTATTTATGAAAACTTAAAACCATTGGTAGGTCAACCGTGAGAAAATATTAATATAATTTTCATAAATTTTTCATAACAACTATTTGTGAAGGAGTTCTAATTTTTTACGATTTAACTTTTATATTTTATGTTTTAGCTCCAGTGGAGTGTTTTGCTCCGAAGTATTTTCCCTACAGTGAGATTCTTCAAATAGATTCAAAAATCTGTTTCCATCTAATGTCTAGTTTATGTAGCAAGGACATAATAGTTTTCCTATTACTAGCAGAATCGAATGACATATCTTCCCCTCAATATGTACACTATTGTTTTATTGCGAGGACGATATAACTTTAATTTCACATTTTTTTTTTAAAAAAAAAATTCTTAAAAAAATGTACACTATTGTTTTATTGCGAGGACCATCAATTTCACATTTTTAAAAAAAAAAATCCTTAAAGATTCCAAGTCACAAGTAATAAACAAAAATATCCTGCATCCTTCTAGTGGTGTCTATTAAAACTCGTTGAGGCGTTCACGTGTGTATTGCTGTTTATACGTATTTACATATGTATGCATGGAAATGTGCACATTTGTAGGTAGATTACATTCTCTGCCATATATAAGATCCCTTAGACAGACACAGGCTCTCTCGTTGTCTCTTCCGTACATACACGCGCCAGCAAACGTAAGCGTAGCTTTAGACGTCACATTCCACACGACATGAAAATGAAAGCAAACTCCAAAATGGAAATGTGTAACGGAAATGTTAAATTCACCGGATAGGGAAGAAATTAATATGCATCCTTTCAGTTGTGAGGATATTAAAGGATTCCCAGAATTTTCTCTCGTTAACCTGTTTTGTCATTGCAGCTGAAGGCGAAGTGAAAGGTACAAATAGCAAATGGCAGATTTCATTGGAAGATGAAACTGAGGAGATTATTCGAAAATAGTTAGGATAAACAACACTTTAGAGAATATGTTTCAGCCATGGTTATATTCTTTAGCTCTGTATCGAGGAGTAGTTTTTGTGCACTCAATTGTCGCCCTTCGTACATGACCGTAAATATCAAATTATGACATTTCAATCCTTTTAATTTCCTTTCGTTAAGAGTGCATTGTAGTATTTATTAAAATGTCTTCGAAACATCCATTGGCGGACACATGTGCACATGTTGACTGTCAAAGCTACAGGTTGAACATTTCATTAACACTGAAAGAGAAAGAGAGAGCGAGAGACAGAGGGAGACCAAATGAAATACTCGCATGTCTTTAGTACGTCCATCAGAGACACACACACCCAAAATGTCTTTTGCATTTGGAGAAAATTAAAATTAAGTGGCTGTAGAAGGCACTTATGAAGGGAGACAGTCGTTTGTTCCATGTAGGCTTATTTAAGTGGCCTATGTGTAACTTAATTGCTCTTAGCTAACTGAATCGAATGGAAAATAAAGAGGCGCTTGCACAATTTCATAGTTAAAGAAAGTATTCAGAGAAAATGTCATGAAGAGCACAGACTTAATAAAAACTAACAAGTTTTGGCCAGTTGAACTACGTCTGTCTTCCGTGAAAATTTGCCACATTATCAACTTGGTTATTTTACCGTTTATTTGAGGCTATATCCACTAGTGAGTGATTCGAACAACCGGCCATTCGACAACGAACACATGCGTGTCCCTGGATAACTAGACGAGGAATATCTAAAGAACCCCAAGTGCGTGTTTCGATCAACCGGCCATTCGATGACGAAGGCATGCGAGTCCCTGCTTAGCCGCGTATACCGGATGGAAGTCATAACATCGGGAACTAGACGAGGGATATCTAAAGAACCCCAAGTTCCGGTGCTGCTGAATATAGACTATGGATGTGGATACTTCCCTATCTTCTATCTTTAGCACTGCTCTCCTCTGAACACGGTCCATGTGATGTCAAGATGTCTTTGAAGACCCTGCCCATTTTTTTTTAATTCTTTGTTAATGCGATTTATCTTACATTGGTATTTAACATTATTTTTGGTTGGTTAAAGTTTCTAATGATGGTACAAATTATCTGATGCCCATATATAGGAGAGTTATTTTTCATTTTTGGTCGAATGTAGGTGGAGTAAATGTTTACGAGAAGTTTTTCTTCCTCCTTTTTAAAAAGCCCATGTACTTGGATGCTTCTTTCTATACTTCCGACATATGGCTAGCTTAAGGAGCATCATCCTCTATCTGCATGACATATCCGATATCCATGTCGATATCCACAACACTCACAGATATTGACGGCGATACTGGATCAGTGAAACATTTGTGGGATAACACATAGTAGAGGACCTTGCGTTGCCTAAAATCGACTCTGTTCCTTTGATCCCACTCATAAATCGTCGCCAAATCGCGGTTAAGTGAGTCATTCATTGATTGCCTTATGTCCTAGACCTCCAGGGGACTTGGCCGATGATCAAATGAGTCCGAATGACAGAGGTTGCTATCATTCGCAAAGGAGTAGATTGGGTTCACAGTATCCCCCAACAGGTCGTCAATAAAAATAAGAAGCACTCACATAGGACAAGTGCTGAAATACCATCCGGGCCCGGAGTTTTATTTACGTTGAGATCAGCAAGAACCCATTTGACCCTATGTGTTCGGAAAAATATCTGAGTCATCGAACTAGATACGTTTTCGATCACGGGGAGTGGTTGACAGCTGTCTGGCAAAGATGAATTCTTTGCAAATGTTTCAGCCAGAAGGTTAGCTTTGTCAACCGGGTCAGTGAATATCTGGTCATCTTTAACGAGAGTTGGAATAGAGGACGAAGAATTATCTCTTACTCTTTTAACAAATGCCCAAAAGCCCTTACTTCCCCTGGGAGAAGAACGAACTTTAGCATGAAGACGCCTAAGTACTCTGGCACAAGATGATCTTGCCTGCTTGCGTAGCTGCTCAGTGGTAACATTTTCATTTAAACGCGAATTTCTGAACGATTCCTCTCTAAACGAAAAATTCTTGGATGGTTTTATCGAAGTAGTCTTCGAGGAAATAAACCTGCTTATTCCAAGGACCTGCTTTTTTAACCCTTTTTCAGTGATCCAATCGTGCTGATTTTTGGCAGGCAGACTCGTGGAAATGTCTGTATCACGTCAAATTTTTTTAAAAATAATTTTTATCAATTCTCAAATTTTCCCCAATTTTTATTATTTTTGAAAAAAAAAAATAATATTTTTTTCACTTTTCTTAGCATAACTTGAAGAGACTCCAAATTTTTAAACTACTTGAGCGTTACGAAAAAAAAATGTTTTTTAAAAAAAACGATAACCATTTAAAAAAAAAATTTAGGAAAATCTAAGAATTGATAAAAATCTATTTTTTAAAAAATTTGACGTGATACAGACATTTCCACGAGTCTGCCTGCAAAAAATCAGCTCGATTGGATCACTGAAAAAGGGTTAAAAATCGGTCCAAAGGGTTTCTCACAGGCCACCACGAGCTTCATACTTCAAACTTAAAAAAAAAAATCTGACGTGTACATGAAAATCGCCGATACACGTGTATTTTTATTTTTTATCCCCTTTCCGAACAGGAATGGTACAGAATGTGTGTAACACGGTGTAATTTCCAATAAAATTGCTGATAGAAATTGTTGAGCTCGGCCCAACGCGCCTTCTCGTGTATATAAATTGTCCGCTTCGTGACTGGTTTGGAAGTGGATCGACTCGGCTCAGCGCTATCCAACGGTGACCCTCAGTTGAAGATTAATTCGTGCTTCGGTGGTAAGCTGGGATTTAGGATTCATAGTAAGGGATGTGGCTGAATTCGGCGGTATGTAGTCCCGTTGTATCGGAACTGTTTGGATTAGACGGTAGTTGGGTTATGTCTTACAGCTGGATTCTATTAATAACGAAAAAGGTGAAATCGGCATAGTTATGGAAGTCAGCAAAAGGGTGAAGCAACGAAAAAACAAATAGCTAACTAATAATGGAAGCTGAGTTCGGCGATAATTTTTATACCCTCACTCTACATTTATGAGGACAATAGACTCATGCTTTTTCAATGATCCTTCAAGGCCTTTAATGATCCTTCATGAGGGCAATAGACTCATGCTCTTTCAATGAGCCTTCAGGGCCTTTCACGATCCTTTATAAGGGCAATAGATTCATATTCTATCAATGTTCCTGCATGAGAGCAATAAACCCATGCTCTTTCAATAATTCTTCAAGGCTTTTTATGATACTTCAGGAGGGCAATAGACTCATTCTCTTTCAATGATTCTTCAAGGCCTTTAATGATCCTTCATGAGGGCAATAGACTCATACTCTTTCAATGCTACTTTAATGATCCTTCAAGGTCATAGTGGCATATGTAATTTATTGAAGGAATACCCTTTATTCCTCGCCAAAGTATTAGTGTCCCAAAAATAGTTTGTATTAACCGTCAAATGACGACATTTCTCTTTAACATTTTCGCCGTGCTTTTGTTCCTAATAATAATTGTTAACTTTTCAAAATGTTGAATGGAAACTAAAAGCTTTTTTCGATAACTTTTTACAGTCATTAAATCCATTAAAAATAAATATTCACTGTGCATTTGTGTGTGTGTGAGTGTATAAATTGGCACATACTTAAGTTTATTTTACAAAAAAAAAACACACACACACAAAACTATTTGGGCCACTATTTCTGGCCACAGGCACAGTGGAATGGTAGACTTGGTTTAAGGTAGAGTATTGATTTTGGCAGTGATCAGCTCAAAACGAGAGCAGTTAAAATACCTAAACCGTAGTGTTTATATTGAAATGGACCGAGACTGGGGTGGAAGGACCAAGTAAAAGAAAATGTACACATGGTATTCCGAAATCTTTCAAATGTATGAATTAGTTTCCCCTACACAAAGCTCAGAGATTTATTTCGAACTATCTTTTACTTAGTATGTCCTCGACAGTAACTTGCTGATCTCGCTGTTTATGTGTTTAATCCTTCACCCTGGCGTAATTACGTCAATAGGCTGCCGAAGTCAGTTTTTCTTGTGTCCCACTGTCATGGGCAATGATTTTACTTTTAATACGAGTAGGTTATCAATGTGCCGTCTACAGTTCTTGTCGAGCCGTGTCTGTGTAAGTGCATGTGCATGTGCCTATGGATGTATGTGTATAAAACACACAAAAAGTGGCACAAATGTCAATTAATATAATGACATTTCTGTGCAAAAACACACACATACACATATGCATATGCAGCTAAAAAGTAGTGTGAGTGCATAAGAATAACGAACTCAATAAAAATCTGTGGCACTTACTTCATTTACATGCTGGCATACATTCAACCAGACAGAGAGGCTGGCGCAAAAGACAAACAGTCCAACAGACTGTCATGCCTCCACACGCGCTGCAGTGCTGCCGAGTAACAGATACAGATACGTTGGTTGACTCAAGTGCAGTCAATCAGTAAAGGGAATCTGCCACTATGTTGCAAGTGAGTGCGATGCTATCAAAGAAAATGGGTTGCCATAAATGTCACACATACTTGCAGATATATGTGTGTCACACACAGGTAAATGGAAATTTGCAAAAAAAAACTGGTATTTTCATAAAAATGCTGTTATTTTCATTACGAATGCATTTTAACAAAAATTGACATCCTCTTGCTCTTGGCCACGAAACGATTCCTTCCTGTGGGGGCATGACCTGATGTGGAGAAACACCGGTCGAATATTGAAATGTTTATTAAGGTATGTTGTCATTGTTGTTGTTGTTTTCGTTATGGTATTTGTTGATTTCCGTTTGTTTGTTTCCGCAATAATAAATACAAAATTGAAAACTGATTTATCGAGTATTTTTAGTTTATACGATTTTTGCAAAGCATTGACACAGTTTGACATATTAAAAATGAATACAGAGAGAGAAAGAGAGAGAGGGGGCAGACGATGAAGAGAGAGTATTGGTAAATGAAACAGTGAAGTCAAAGTCTTGGTAGCTGGTAGACTTGTGAAATTTTCTATAGAAAATTTCACCGCCAATGTGAACTTTTTCTATAGAAAATTTCACCGCCAATGTGAATTTTTTCTATAGAAAATTTCACAGCCAATGTGAACTTTTTCTATAGAAAATTTCACAGCCAATGTGAACTTTTCTATAGAAAATTTCACAGCCAATGTGAACTTTTCTATAGAAAATTGCACAGCCAATGTGAACTTTTCTATAGAAAATTTCACAGCCAATGTGAACTTTTCTATAGAAAATTTCACAGCCAATGTGAACTTTTCTATAGAAAATTTCACAGCCAATGTGAATTTTACTATAGAAAATTTTACAATGTGAATTTTTCTATAGAAAATTTCACAGCCAATGTGAACTTTTTCTATAGAAAATTTCACAGCCAATGTGAACTTTTTCTATAGAAAATTTCACAGCCAATGTGAACTTTTTCTATAGAAAATTTCACAGCCAATGAGAAAATTTCACAGCCAATGTGAACTTTTCTATAGAAAATTTCACAGCCAATGTGAACTTTTCTATAGAAAATTTCACAGCCAATGTGAACTTTTCTATAGAAAATTTCACAGCCAATGTGAACTTTTCTATAGAAAATTTCACAGCCAATGTGAACTTTTCTATAGAAAATTTCACAGCCAATGTGAACTTTTCTATAGAAAATTTCACAGCCAATGTGAACTTTTCTATAGAAAATTTCACAGCCAATGTGAACTTTTCTATAGAAAATTTCACAGCCAATGTGAATTTTTCTATAGAAAATTTCACAGCCAATGTGAATTTTTCTATAGAAAATTTCACAGCCAATGTGAATTTTTCTATAGAAAATTTCACAGCCAATGTGAATTTTTCTATAGAAAATTTCACAGCCAATGTGAATTTTTCTATAGAAAATTTCACAGCCAATGTGAATTTTTCTATAGAAAATTTCACAGCCAATGTGAATTTTTCTATAGAAAATTTCACAGCCAATGTGAATTTTTCTATAGAAAATTTCACAGCCAATGTGAATTTTTCTATAGAAAATTTCACAGCCAATGTGAATTTTTCTATAGAAAATTTCACAGCCAATGTGAATTTTTCTATAGAAAATTTCACAGCCAATGTGAATTTTTCTATAGAAAATTTCACAGCCAATGTGAATTTTTCTATAGAAAATTTCACAGCCAATGTGAATTTTTCTATAGAAAATTTCACAGCCAATGTGAATTTTTCTATAGAAAATTTCACAGCCAATGTGAACTTTTCTATAGAAAATTTCACAGCCAATGTGAACTTTTTCTATAGAAAATCACAGCCAATGTGAACTTTTTCTATAGAAAATCACAGCCAATGTGAATTTTTCTATAGAAAATTTCACAGCCAATGTGAACTTTTCTATAGAAAATTTCACAGCCAATGTGAACTTTTTCTATAGAAAATTTCACAGCCAATGTGAACTTTTTCTATAGAAAATTTCACAGCCAATGTGAACTTTTTCTATAGAAAATTTCACAGCCAATGTGAACTTTTTCTATAGAAAATTTCACAGCCAATGTGAACTTTTTCTATAGAAAATTTCACAGCCAATGTGAACTTTTTCTATAGAAAATTTCACAGCCAATGTGAATTTTACTATAGAAAATTTTACAATGTGAATTTTTCTATAGAAAATTTCACAGCCAATCTGAACTTTTTCTATAGAAAATCACAGCCAATGTGAATTTTTCTATAGAAAATTTCACAGCCAATGTGAACTTTTCTATAGAAAATTTCACAGCCAATGTGAACTTTTCTATAGAAAATTTCACAGCCAATGTGAACTTTTCTATAGAAAATTTCATAGCCAATGTGAACTTTTCTATAGAAAATTTCACAGCCAATGTGAACTTTTTCTATAGAAAATCACAGCCAATGTGAATTTTTCTATAGAAAATTTCACAGCCAATGTGAATTTTTCTATAGAAAATTTCACAGCCAATGTGAATTTTTCTATAGAAAATTTCACAGCCAATGTGAACTTTTTCTATAGAAAATTTCACAGCCAATGTGAACTTTTTCTATAGAAAATTTCACAGCCAATGTGAACTTTTTCTATAGAAAATTTCACAGCCAATGTGAACTTTTTCTATAGAAAATTTCACAGCCAATGTGAATTTTACTATAGAAAATTTTACAATGTGAATTTTTCTATAGAAAATTTCACAGCCAATCTGAACTTTTTCTATAGAAAATCACAGCCAATGTGAATTTTTCTATAGAAAATTTCACAGCCAATGTGAACTTTTCTATAGAAAATTTCACAGCCAATGTGAACTTTTCTATAGAAAATTTCACAGCCAATGTGAATTTTACTATAGAAAATTTTACAATGTGAATTTTTCTATAGAAAATTTCACAGCCAATCTGAACTTTTTCTATAGAAAATCACAGCCAATGTGAATTTTTCTATAGAAAATTTCACAGCCAATGTGAATTTTTCTATAGAAAATTTCACAGCCAATGTGAACTTTTTCTATAGAAAATTTCACAGCCAATGTGAACGTTTTCTATAGAAAATTTCACAGCCAATGTGAACGTTTTCTATAGAAAATTTCACAGCCAATGTGAACGTTTTCTATAGAAAATTTCACAGCCAATGTGAACGTTTTCTATAGAAAATTTCACAGCCAATGTGAACGTTTTCTATAGAAAATTTCACAGCCAATGTGAACGTTTTCTATAGAAAATTTCACAGCCAATGTGAATTTTACTATAGAAAATTTTACAATGTGAATTTTTCTATAGAAAATTTCACAGCCAATGTGAACTTTTTCTATAGAAAATTTCACAGCCAATGTGAACTTTTTCTATAGAAAATTTCACAGCCAATGTGAACTTTTTCTATAGAAAATTTCACAGCCAATGTGAACTTTTTCTATAGAAAATTTCACAGCCAATGTGAACTTTTTCTATAGAAAATTTCACAGCCAATGTGAACTTTTTCTGTAGAAAATTTCACAGCCAATGTGAACTTTTCTATAGAAAATTTCACAGCCAATGTGAACTTTTCTATAGAAAATTTCACAGCCAATGTGAACTTTTCTATAGAAAATTTCACAGCCAATGTGAACTTTTCTATAGAAAATTTCACAGCCAATGTGAACTTTTCTATAGAAAATTTCACAGCCAATGTGAACTTTTTCTATAGAAAATTTCACAGCGAATCTGAATTTCACAGCCAATGTGAATTTTTCTATACAAAATTTTCTATCTACATTGTGGATTTTTTCTATATAGAAAAAATCTATGGATATTGTGGATTTTTCCATATAGAAAAATGTACCGACATTGTGGATTTTGCTATAAAAATTAAGTGAAATTTTTTGTACAAAAATTTTTACTCTCTATAAAAATACCTTCTATTTCAATTTGTCTTACTTGAACCAGATCTAAATCGACTGTTTAAATATTTGCCTTTAAACAATTTGAATTTCTAAATATTTCCCTCAGGTTTTTTTAGCCTTGCCGAGATTGCAAATCCCGCAAATATGCATGAAATCTTTTATAATATTTCAATTCCAAACAGTTGCTTTTAAATTCCTTTTCAATTGATTTGAGCTCAGCATTCCTTTAAATGTACATAAATAGTTGGCCAAAGAAAATTAACATTTTTATGGCATAAAAACTGTAAATGTTTTTGGCACTTACTCACATCCCGCACTCTAGTCCATTTTCATGTATTTTGCTCACCAGCCCACTCCACTATCGCTAAAAGTTATGCCACGTTTTGCTACGGTTTAATTAATGTCCTTAAAATATGCAATACATTCTGCCACCCTCCCCCTAAAGGACAAAGAAATAGCAAAAACAGAAGATAGAAAAAACTAGAGAGGAGGAATGTTGAAAACATATTTTGCATAAAACAAAAGGTTAGAGTTATTGTCAACCACCCCTTCCTCCTTGGCAAGGCACACTCCGCATGATGGTCGATACTTTTAACCCCTGGGCAAAAGTATGCAACGGATATATTTATTGTAACATTAAATGCCCCTTAAAGTATGCTATGGCATGATAAAGCAATTTAGTCGTTGTGAAATGGTTGTAAATGATATTTTGGTGATTAAACTATTTCGCTGCAAAGCGTACGTGATTATGCATAACAACGAGATTAAGGATATCCTTTCATGAGCATGGACATTTGTGCCCCGTAATCAACGCCCCCTTGAAGGTATGCTCTGTACGCCTGCTCATCTCCTGTGACCCCTTTAAGGTATGCATTAAATTTCGTTTTTTCTCGCATCTACATGTTATTGAATTATCACCATTGAAGTATGCAATTAATTTGAAAATGTTCTTAGTGTAATATTGGCAATTTAAATTGCTCAGCACGGACATTGGACATGTGAGTGGGCGGTCTCTTTGTTGTGAATTATATGAATCAAGTAAATCAAAGCAAAATTGTAAGGCTTCATAAATTCATTGAGGACACTGTTAAGGGATGCACAAGCATGTTGCCTTCTCCGACCATCCCTCTCCGTCTGATACTGGACAGTGTCTTGTTAATAGACATAATTTCCATTTTAATTAATATCCTTTTTTCCACGCCGTTACGGGACATTAGGCGCAAATGTGTTACATCAAAGAGAAATCACCCCAACTTACTGGGAGGTTGGAATGTTTATTAAATTTAATAGCATTACAAGGCATACAATTGCAGTGTTTCGTCGGCTTCGCAATGACTTTCCATACGGCAGACACGTGTGAGGGATATTCCTTCTGTTCTAATCAGATTGACTTTCTTTGTTGGGTGTTGGAAGAAAAATAAACTCGTTAACGTAAAAAAAAGCGAGGTACAGGATAATATTCTAGAGAAAAGGGTCAGGTTATTTTGCAAAAATGAAGAAGAGTTGACATTGTTATACATGTATATAGGCATTATATAAAATTTTCTATAGGAAAATGCAATTCCACTGAAGTTTTCCATGTAAAAATTCAACTTAAGGATATTTTATTCTATAAATACATTTTTCTATAGAAAAAATCCAAACAACGTAACTGTTAGTATAGAAAAATTAAAAACAGCGTAAATGGTTCCATAGAAAAATTCCTAACATAGTTAATGGTTCTATACAAAAATTCCAACCATCGTAAATATTCAAACATTTTTCTATAGAAAAAATTCCAACACATTTTCCTATAGGAAAAATTCGAAACATATTTTTCTAAAGAAAAAATTCCAAACACATTTTTCTATAGGAAAAATTCGAAACACATTTTTCTATAGGAAAAATTCGATACATATTTTTCTAAAGAAAAAATTCGAAACATATTTTTCTAAAGAAAAAATTCCAAACATATTTTCGATAGAAAAAAATCCAAACATATTTTTCGATGGAAAAAAATCCAAACATATTTTTCGATAGAAAAAAAATCCAAACATATTTTTCGATAGAAAATATTCCAAATATTTTTAGATAGAAAATATTCCAAATATTTTTCGATAGAAAATATTCCAAATATTTTTCGATAGAAAATATTCCAAATATTTTTCGATACAAAAAAGTCCAAATATTTTTCTATAGAAAACAGTCCAAATATTTTTCTATAGAAAAAATTCCAAATATTTTCCTAAAAAAAAAAATTCCAAAAATTTTTTATAGAAGAAAGTCCAAATATTTTTCTATAGAAAAAATTCCAAATATTTTTCTATAGAAAATATATTTTTATATAGAAAAAATTCCAAATATGTTTCTTTAGAAAAAATTCCAAATATTTTTCTATAGAAAAAATTCCAAATATTTGTCTATAGAAAAAATTCCAAATATTTTTTTAAATATTTTTCTATAGGAAAAAATTCCAATGGGATTTTTCTGTAGGAAAAATATATATGGGAAATATATGGAAAATATATATTGAAAAAAAGGGGATTAATATTGCCTTTTTTCTATAAATAGAAAAAATTCCAAATATTTTTCTATAGAAAAAATTCCAAATATTTTTCTATAGAAAAAATTCACAAAATTTTTCTATAGAAAAAATTCCAAATATTTTTCTATAGAAAAAATTCCAAATATTTTTCTATAGAAAAAATTCACAAAATGTTTCTATAGAAAAAAGTCAATAGTAATCCACTTTTTTTTTTAAAAAATCCAATATATATTTTTCTACAGAAAAATCCCATAGCAAAAGCAAATATATATTTTTTTGTAGAAAAATCTAATATATATATATTTATTATTAATTACAATACAAAGTAATTTTATATTATAATTTTGGGTCCAAGGGTAAACCGGGTACCACAGACTTGTGGTTAGATCTTTGCATCGGTAGACCAAAGCCTCTGGTGGGAATCGAACTCACAACCCCCCCCGCTGATAGGCAAGCACGCTACCAACTCGCCTACCGGGGCACAATACTAATATATATTTTTTTTTTAGAAAAAGTAATTTTATATTATTTGTTTGAATGTGACCCCAGTGGTGTAGGAGTTTTACAAACTACATGTAGTCATAAATCTCCTCCAGAAGCCACTTTGCTTTATTATGACGTCACACTGTTGTCGTACATAAAATTGCTTGGTTTACACTTCACCTCAAAATATTCACTTGCATTTATTATTTATTAAAAATTCCAATCCCTAAAGTACAACTACACGCACAGACAACGCTTTCATATTCAAATGAAAATTCCCATATTAATTTGCCTTGAAATATTAAAATTATTATAAAAGTACATATTACAAATTCAAGTTGCTCGGACGTAGGCAATATCTTTGGAAATCTGTTCAGTGTATTTCCCTACCATAACGAATTAATAATCAAATCATGGAAAATGTGTTCATACTGGAATGTTTTAATATTCATAACCACTGACCATCTGTCTAGGCCACAGTATCTGTGCTCCGCAAAGAATTAATCTAAACGCAAGTGCTGGCGCTTATACCGCAACTACAGGCAGCACTATGAGAAATTATTAAAATATACTTGAGGTTATGAGATTTAGAAACGCCGTAAAGTATGCAGCGTATCATAAGTACTAAAGTATGCTGTACAGTAAAATGATTAATAATGTTTGTATTAAAACAACTTTTGAATATCAAAGTGGAAAGGAAATAATTGACGAAAGCTAAAACAAAAAAAATATTAGAAATCGTTGGAAGTCAGATCATGGGGGAGAATATATAAATTCTCATCTTTCACGTGATTCCATCATTTTCTTCGAAAACATTACTCTACACACATTTTTTTTGAGATGTGCCTTTCTTTTCGCCACTGACCGATACGCATTTGGTAAATTAATTAACACTAATTCATATAACAAAGAAGGATGAGCTATTGTTGCATTCTTTCCCCTTAGCATCTGTATAGACAATATATATTTAGCAAATCCTCCTAAGAGTATGCAGTAGATAATTCCACATCTTTGTTGGAAAGAACTTATGTTATTACGCTCTATATATGTGTGCATACAAATTATAATTTCGATTTTAATTGGAATAATTTATATACAAAACAATGTGTTATTATATAAAATACTTACACTGTTGTTTCATTAATATTGCATGTATGTGTATGTGAGATTAGAAGCGATTATATCGAAAGTATGCAATGCAAGTTCACAGACGCAATCAGCCCTTCGATGTGCAATTTATTATGACTAGAAGTTTTTGTGTTTTGTTCAAAACAAAAAAAACAAAAACGTTACATGAATACTACAGACTGTGAGGCAAAGGGTGGATCAGGTTTGGGTGACAGATTGTCGAGAGTTTTACATGATTATGGCGGCGAAGGCCTGGACCACTGGTGGGCCATCACACTTGGGGTAACTATGGAAATGATTACCACGAAAATACGCCAGAAAGTAAAACGAAGTAGGGCCCAACATTTGAGGTCCTGACAAAATAAGAACCCAATGTTAATGCCCACCTGTTCGACATGGCAATGCAATCGCAAGGAAAGATGTTTTAAGTTATACTCCTCCTCCTCATGATCTCCTAGTCCCAACCTTTAGTCGCCCAGCAGGCCTTTCCAGCAGACAATGTCCCATCACAAGTGAAGGCAACTTTTCTCATCTAAGCGGGGCCACGCCTCTCTAGAGTAAATGCAACCTCGAACCAACGCCCATCCCTAATTTATAACCAAATATTGAAAACGGTGTCACAAGACGCTACCGGACACTCCTTGCTATAGCAGCGGTCTCGTAAACCATACTCGCATCGAGGGCTGAGTTTGGGGCCAGTATAGAGTTGCTATGACCTCTCGAACAACAGAGATGCTAGAAAGGCGTCTCTCCCTTATCACAGGGGATAATTATGCCCATAAAGCAAATATTGAATGGGCTCCGGTTGCCCAACAAAGGATTGCTGGCCGTCGCACTGTGGTCATGAAAAAACCGAAAAATTTTAATATGAAAAAAAAATAAAAATTTGGATGAACAATTACGTCAAAATGCCTAAAAAACTAAAAACAAAAAAATTCCAAAAATTTGATTTTAGGGAGATCTCAAAAAATTCAAAAAGTAGTCAACTTTGGAAATATTTCTGAAATTCATCCAGTTGTCTGATTTTTTATGTTAATAACTTTTTTACAGAACTTCAAAATGTTTTCCAGATCATGAGTTACAGACGATTGACCGATGCAATTGGATTGTGAACCACTGTGTCATTATTTTAAAATCTGTGGCTACATGATCTTCAAATCTTTTGTATAATTAAATAAATATTTAGTAACTAGTAAGTTGTAATGGCGCCCGTTAATTTGCTTGAGAAAGTATTGTTACTTAATTTTAAAAATTTTGTAAAAAATATTTTGAGAAAACTATTTTGTAAAAAAAAATTTCGAAAAAAAATAAATTTGGAAAAAAAATATTTGTGGAAAAAAAATTTTTGTTGAAAAAAAAATATTTGTGGAAAAAAAAATTTTGTCGAAAAAAAAATTTTGTGGAAAAAAAAAATTTCGTTGAAAAAAAAAAAATTGGAAAAAAAAATTTTGTGGAAAAAAAAAATATTGTCGAAAAAAAAATTTTGTGGAAAAAAAAAATTTTGTGGAAAAAAAAAATTTTGTTTAAAAAAAAAATTTTGTGGAAAAAAAAAATTCTGTTTAAAAAAAAAATTTTGTAAAAAAAAAATTTTGGTAAAAAAAAAATTTTGGAAAAAAAAAATTTGGGGAAAACACAATTTCTGTACAAAAAAAAAATATTATTTTTTTTATTATTATTATTTATAGAATGCCTATTTAAATTCCCACGTACTGCGTGACAGAGTCAGTGAATCAGTGAATCAGTGTATCAGTGAATCAGTGAATCAGTGTCGAGGGTAAATATATATTAAGATAATTTGAAAAACTGATTTCAGGTTTATAAACTATTTAGAAATGTTATCAAAGGACTCAAGGATTGTTGTTATTTCAATGTAATTCTTAAAGAGCATTATTTTGTTGTCTGGGCCTGAAAAACCAATTAAGCCGCTTAAATTCCTACGCCAGCAGTAACACATTTTCGTTTCCCAGTGATGACCAGTTTTAAAGGCAACATTACTTTCAGCATATTTAAATTTTAGGGAATGTGAAACATAATCATTCACTCATCAATTTCGCATGCAAATTTTGCGGTTGTTTTTTCCGGAAACCAGGGGGGAAAAACTCCAAATAAAATGTGGTTTGGTTTACCAAAAGCAGACCACAGATTTGTTTACATTTAATACGCAATTTGTAATTTGCAAAATATCGATTACAATTGTTATGGAATCTAAATCAAACACATTATCACCTTTCACCTCCTTCACACAGTTTGCGCCCAAAAGTGTGCTATGGCGTTGAGAGATTTTACAGAGTTTTTTTTTTGTTTTTCTTTTTTTTTAATTAAAATGTTAAATGTTGTCATTAATGGTGATTATTGGTGGGCAGGCAGGTTGTTTGTTTTACAGAGTGAAAGCACACACACACACGCTTACAATTCTTATGAGTTTTTCTTTCTTTTTTTTTTTTTTAATTAACATTTTATAAATAAATCATTTGCTTTGGTTTCAGTCACAACCAAATATACGAACAGCAACATTTGTGGCCTATGGAAAACAAAGTTGTTGTTTTTTTTTCATTTCGGCATGAACATACCAAAAACTTTTGTATGGAAGTAAAAAAAAACAAAAACATTTTGTTTGGTCAATTAAGGTGAAAATTGTAAAATTGACCACTTTGAAAATTGGATATAAATTAAAAAACAAATGTTATGTGCCCAATAAATTAAATGTGTAAATAAATGAAATGTTAATTAAATAAGAATGTCATTCAAAAGTTTTGGACGTTCTATAAATATTAAGTGGGTGGACAAACAAACAAAAAAAACATCGGTAATTTCGGCCCAGCTCAATGTCATTCGAAAACACTTGCTGCAGTAAGCAACGTAGAATTTTTAAACCACAGGTGAAATTCCTCTCCCTTTTTGGGTGATTGTCAGGTAGATTAACCTCTGTATTCATAAAAATATTAAACAGCTTTAAAACACACACAAAAATGTTAAGTAAAATGTATGGAAAAACAAACAACAAATTTTACATTAAATAAAGATGAGCAATACATAAACAATACGAAGGAACGAGGTACACAAAGCTTGATAACTTTTTTTTTTTTTTAAAAAAAATTATTTTTTTGCAAAGAAATAGGAATTGATTATGATTATGATCTCAAATTCAACTAACAGAAACAAAACTGTATGAAGAATATAGATCAACCAAACATCAACCAAATTATTTTTCTTGATGTTGTTTGGTTTTTGTTACGATCATGTTTTTTTTTTTGTTATTGCATTATTTTAAGAGTGTTATACTCGAATGCAAGCTAAATGATCAGTGGTTTTTTGTTATCATATGGAGAGAAATGATAGGTCAGCGGAAGTATATTATACACGACCATAGTCGTTCCGTCGTTGGTTACTCGACTTATCATGTTTCTTCGTTCTATACATACGTATCTTACAATGAAATAAATTCTGAGAACTACATGTTACTGGCGAAGAACAACGAACTGTAACACTGAGTATCAATAACATCATTTGACAGACTTGTGTGCCTGGATTTTTTCATTTTTATTAAATCACGGTGGTAAGAACTTACCTTCCCCCAGAATATGGGGGAAATCCTTATTTTTTTTTTTTATAAATTTCAGCGTTACATTGTAAATAATTGATTTAGGTTTAGTTGGGTTTACTTTCATTAAACAATTAATTCATACAATAGTCATGTTCCTGGTTACATCGCTTTACTGCTTTATTTTGTAAAGACACATGGAAATCTCGCAAAAATTGTTGTGTGGTCGGCGTAAAAAAAAAAATAACAAAAAAAAAAACTCGATAACACAGGGTATTTTTAAAAAAAAAAATTCAAAAAATTAAATAATTTGTTTGAAACAGGTTTAGTTGGGTTTGCTGGAATAAAATAATTAGTTCACACAGGCGCCCCGGTAGGCGAGTTGGTAGCGTGCTTGCCTATCAGCGTGGGGGTTGTGGGTTCGATTCCCACCAGAGGCTTGGCCTGTCGCTGCAAACATCTAAACATATGGTCTTTGTCACCCGGTTTACCCTTGGACCCAAAATTAGAATATAAATTTACTTTGTATTGTAATTAATAATAAATAAATAAAAAATAAAATTAGTTCACACAATAGTCATGTTCATGGTTACACTTTGCAGGCTTTTTCCTTATTTTTTTAAAGAGAGCTAAGCGATTGATAAGCGGCACATGAAATTCTCCTAAAAGTTGTTGTCTGGTCAGCGTAAAAAATTAACAACAATAAAAAATCAATAACACTGGCCAACAAGAAAAAAACAATTATTTAAGGGATAAAAAATGGGAAATTTTGTAAAAAAAAAAAAAAAAAAAAAAAAATTTTTTTTTAAATAGAATTTGACATAATTTGATAAGACACTAAACCAAAATTCAATTCTAATTTTTTTTAAAAAAAATTTAAGAAATAAAATAAATTTTTTGAGATTTGGTTTTCTTATATAAAAAAATTAATGCACACAATAGTCGTGTTCATGGTTACACTTTCCAGGTTTTTTCCTTATTTTTTTAAAGAGAGCTAAGCGATTGATAAGCGGCAAATGAAATTCTCCTAAAAGTTGTTGTCTGGTCAGCGTAAAAAATTAACAACAACATAAAATCAATAACACTGGCCAACAAGAAAAGAACAATTATTTAAGGGATAAAAAATGGGAAATTTTGTAAAAAAAAAAAAAAAAAATAAAATAATTTTTTTTTAAATAGAATTTGACATAATTTGATAGAGACACTAAACCAAAATTCAATTCTGATTTTTTTTAAAAAAAATTTAAGTAATAAAATAATGAGATTTGGTTTGCTGGAATAAGATAATTAGTTCACACAATAGTCGTGTTCATGGTTACACCGCTTTATTGGTCTTTTCCTTATTTTGTAATGAGAGCTAAGCGATTGGTAAGCGACAAATGGAATTCTCCCAAAAGTTGTATTAACAACAAAAAATCGATAACACTGAAAAACAAGTGTTTTAAAGGATAAAAACATGGACAATATTTTAAAAAAAAAAATTAAAAAATAAAGTAATTTTTTTGAGATAGAATTTGTCCTAATTTGATAGTGACTAGAACAAAACTCAATTCTAATTTTTTTTTTTTAAAAATTAAGAAATAAAATAATGTTTTGAGGTAGAACTTGTTATAATTTGTTCCGATTATTGTTCCAATTCAGTTCCGATTATTTTTAAAAATAATTAGAAATAAAATAAATTTCTTGAGACTTGTTTAGTTGGGTTTGCTCGAATTAAATAATAAATTCACACAGTAGTCGTGTTCATGGCAACACCGCGATTTGTAAGCGGCACATGGAATTCACGCAAAATTTGTTGTCTGGTAAGAGTAAAAAATTAACAAAAACAAAATGGATGACACTGGACAAGAAAAAAATATTTTATTTAATAGAAAAAAACAGACAGTTTTTTTTTCAAAAAAAATTTATGAAATAAAATAAATTTTTTGAGACAGACTTTTTCATAAATTGGTAATGACTCCAGAACACAACTCAATTCTGAGATGCGATTGGGCCATTATCAACTAAACATTGTTTTTTTTTTTAAGTGTTTAATAAGTGTCCCTTTTGAAGCTTTTGTTCTTCGACATTTGACAAGTAGAAACTACGCCATTACTAAAAACGGAACGATACACGCCTCTACAACGCATTGAAATTAAGCGAGGTACAGTGCATGGAAAATTTCTCACTACAATCCTTACTAATATTTATTTCCAATTAAACGATTTTTTCAATTAAAAGGCGTGTGCTTATCCGTATTCTACTGTATTGACACCAAATTGCTACATATTTAATGCTGATTCGATTTGTACAATCTTTTATTGAAAATAACGTTTAGAACGTTTTTTAAAAAATGTTTTCATCACATAAGTAGGCAGAATTGATGTCATGTTACTTGAGAAAAAGAAATTAAATTCTGATTCGCTTACTTTCTGTTATAACCGCTTAAAAAGTGAATTAAGTGCTTTTTTTGGTGAAGCTCACAGATTTTGTCATTGCAACCGCCAAAAAGAAACATTTACAGGACAAGGGTTTTCTTTGTGGTCCAGCAATTGAATTTGCCAAATCTTTTAATTTTTCTGACCATATTCACAAAAATTTACGAAAGGTTTCCTTTAGAAAAACATACGTTAAACCTATTTTTTTTTATTATTATTTTTATTTTTAATAATTTGTCATTAAGAGCGTTGGAAAATGTTCTAACCAAAAATGGCACTTACCTCTGTATCGCGGTAAGGGCTCGTTGTAGTTCATTGCCTACACTGTGCAAATGCATGTCTACAAACAAGTACAGCATACTTTCAGGGGCCCTTACATGAATGAACTACTGTGGCCAAACCTTCCGCTCGGATTCCCACTGATGTTGTCCGGCAAATTGTATAAGTTTGAGTGTCGATTTGCACCCACAAGCATAATTGAAACTTTCAATTAATTTAATTCTCAATTAATTTAAACTATTTATTTGTTTTACAAACAAATTAACTTTCTTAATTGATTGTGATTAATTTACATTTGAAACTACCATTAAATAATTGCCGGCGAAAACAAATGTTCAAGAGTCGGACTAATGCATTATGTTGGCGGTGATATACGAGGTCTGGCAGCGTTAAGCGTTTAAGGTTAGCTGGACAACAAATAAACTGTAGGAAAGGACATGCCCGTTTATATCCATTGGCCACTGGGGTCATATTGCAAACGGGTGATTTTAAACAGAAATTACAAATGTATACAAAATAAGCCAAAAGAGGCTGAAAACAGCACTGGGGGCTTTTTAAGGATAGTGCGTGTTCATGAGGATTCATGTCTCTAAAAATCCAGAACAATACATGAAGTGTTAGAGAGATTTGTTTAAGACTTCAAGATATACAACATAAATAAGTCTTTTGCAGTTCTTTTCAGAAGAGAACTCCTATTGGGCTCAAATATTCTTAGAAAAATTAAGTTTAAAAGAAAAAGAAAATCTCGATTTATTTACCACCAACAAGGAGCACATTTTCTATGAAAAAAATTTGTGTTACCTAGAGTTTCCCCCGAAGACATCACTGTTGCTGTATTTGATCATTGGTGAATGTAGGAAATAATCTTAATTTACTAATGAAAAAATGTTCTACTCAATTCTCTTACCGCTCTAGACACTGCTGCAGCTAATGAGAATGAACGACAGTGCAAGACACACTCTCTCTATTTGCTTAGTTTTATTTCAATTTGCATATTTATTAATACAATTGTTCTACATCTGTCGATCAATGTCATTTAATTCCCACTGCCAGTGCTGCTGTCACACAAACCTAGCTAATCTTCTAATTAAGAAGTCATAGCATACCTGTGGGCGGTTACGTTTAAAATTATAACATTGCCTACTTAAAAGGCTTTGTAGGTCAACGACAAGGACAAAGACGAGTTTGAAGTCGATTTGGAACACTTTTACCTCATTTGTCAACATTTATGCCCATCTCAATTAAATATTTAGTTAAAAAATTCCCACACTTTAGCGTGGCAGGAGAATGCATAAATTCCTCCTCTTTTTGTTTTGTTTTTGCAGTGCATAAATGCATTTCAGTAGTTTTGGCCCGAGTTTATTTGCATCTAATTAATTTTTCATAATGCAATTGTTCCAGTTCTGTCCGTCAGATTGCAAATTCCCACTGCGCCTAAATGTGGGTTTGCCGGTGCCCCATCAGCCCCTCGCCACCCACCAACAAATTGAATAGGAAAATAAAAACACAATAACAAACAAAACACCTAAAAGTATGCCTTGAATAATTATTTACACAAGCTAATGGGTTTTGGCATTAGTGCATGTGTACGTATCTGCATATATTTAGTTTAAGCCTGTATGGGTGTGGATATGCACAGCCATGGATGTGTACATGTGTATGTATGTGTGTGTGGTAATGTCATTTGAATATTCAACTGAATTGTTTATAAACAAACCAAACTGTCATCTCACTAACAAACGTGTCGCACAAATTAAAATAGTATTGAAATTTTTAAAAAATAAACAAAACATTCGATTTGTTGTCTATGGAACTTGGATATTTCAGTCAACATTCCATGAATGGAGAGGCTGAGCGACAGACACAGGGATATTCTCTCAAATCAGCCGGACATGATTTGCTCTCCAATCAGTGATGCTGGTCATGATATTGTTTCTCACTGGCCGGGACCCACCAGGCGACTTGTACAAGGCTTGCAGTTTACTCGCTTTGTCAATAAGGAAAAACGGCGTCTGAACAATGTTTGACATTGTTGTTAGGATACGATCCTGTATCTGTTGATGCCGCCACTGAATATATGGACACATATGCAGACGCTATTTCAACTGATATTAATAGGAGCCACTAATGTAGATTTTATAAGGACTTTATCAACACTTTTCAGTGAAAATGGAAAGGAATTGTTGCAAGAAGTTTTTCAACAGGGCAAAGTCCACAAAACCTTTATAGGACTGAGGAAATTCCAAAGAAAAACTCAGCTACAGCAAGAGTTCATTGAGGAAGGCTCAGAATAAATGCTGGAGTAAATTCACCGAAGCCACATGGTTATGGAAAATACTGGCCGACCCACTGTGCACTGTGGGTCACCTTCAGAAACCGTCGGGTGATTGGACAACTTCCAGGAAAATAAATAAAAATAAACGGGATAGAAAAAAATACAAAAAGGGTGGATATATAAAGGGGTGACAGCAATTTTCGACATCAACAAGTGGATAATAGTCACTGAAGGGACGGAAAAGGAGTTGGCCCAAAACGGGATAAAAAGGACAAAAAAGGGGAAAAATAACTAGAAAAGGTAAATTTTTGGCAACATGATGTTGATAACTGTTAGAGAAGGGACAGAAGAGGGGCCAAACGTAGCAAAAAGGGGAAAAATAAATACAAAATTGTTGGCAACAACAACAAGTGGACACTAGTACCAAAAAGTGCTAAAAATAGGACCAAAATGGGAAAAAATAAAACAAAAAATGGTGAAAAGAATTTTTGGCAACAACAAGGGTATAATAGTTAGAGAAAGGACGAAAAAGGGGTCAAAACGGGATAAAAGGGGACAAATACAATAAAGGGTGAAACAGCATTTTTGGCAACAACAACAACAAGTGGATAATTGTATCACAACGGGGTAAAAAAAGGACAAAATAGGGGCAAAGTAAAAAAGGATGGAACCAAGTGGATAATAGTTAGAGAAGAAACAGAAGAGGGAAAGTATCAAAACGGGATAAGAAAACGGAAGAAATAAAAAATGTGAAATAAATTTTCGACAACAACAAGTGGATAATAGTACTAAAATGGGTTAAAAAAGGGAAAAAATATAAAAGGTAAACACTGTTTTTGGCAACAACAAGTGGATAATAGTTAGAGAAAGGACGAAAAAGGGGCCAACACGTACCAAAACGGGATAAAAGGGAACAATAAAAGAAAGGGTGAAAAAATTTTTTGGCAACAACAACAAGTGGATTATTGTACCAAAAAGGGTTACAAAAGGGGGGAAACTAAAAAGGATGAAGCCAATTCTAGACAATAACAAGTGGATAAGGGAGGAAAAAGGGAACAAAACGTACCAAAACGGGAAAATAAATAAGGTGCAACAAATTTCTGACAACAACAAGTAGATAATACTACCAAAACGGGATAAAAAAAGGACAAAAAGGGGAATAGGTACAGAAGGGAAATAAGAGGAGACAAAACGAACCAAAAAGGGATAAAAAAGGGGGAAACGTATTTTTTTGGCAACAACAAGTAGATAATAGTATCAAAACGGGATAAAAAAGGACAAAAATGGGAATAGTTATAGAAGGGAAAAAAGATGGCACAAAACGTACCAAAAAGGGATAAAAAAGGGGGAAGCGTATTTTTTGGCAACAACAAGTAGATAATAGTATCAAAACGGGATAAAAAAGGACAAAACGAGGAATAGTTATAGAAGGGAAAGAAGAGGGGACAAAACGAACCAAAAAGGGATAAAAATTGGGAAAATTAAAAAAGGGGGAAACGAATTTTTTTGGGCAACAACAAGTAAATAATACTACCAAAACGGGATAAAAAAAAGGACAAAAAGGGGTGAAACCATTTTTTGACAACAGCAAGCGAATAATAGTAAGAGGAGATGCGAAAGACATACCAAAACAGGATACGAAGAAGTTACAAAAGAAGAAAAACAAAAATGTGTAATTAAAATTTATTACATTTTTGGAAGGAATGGAAAAGTGGACAAAAAAGGGTCCAAAACTGGTGAAATTTAAAAAAAATAAAAATAGTCACAAAAGGGCGAGAAGTAGAAATACGCATGGCAACTAAAGTCAGTATTGGATTGCAAAGGGGGTAAAAATGAAAAAAATGTGGAAAAAACTATATCAAATTAACATGAGGTGCGAAAAACTGGAAGAAGGGGGAAACAAGAAAGGTGCCGAGACAGGTAAAATATAAAAAGTTTGCGAAAAGCGAGTTGGTAGCGTACTTGCCTATCAGCGTGGGGTTGTGGGTTCGATTCCCACCAGCGGTTTGGTCTGTCCAAAAATTAGAATATAAATTTACTTTGTATTGTAATTAATAATAAATAAATAAAAAGTTATAGACAAGGTCAAACAGGTCCAAAGCGTTCCTAAACGGGGCACACTTTAGGGGGAAACCAAAAAATTTAATAAAACGAACTAACAATTCGAGGATACTGAAAAGACTATACAAAGATTATTTTTAAAAATAATCATAAAGGACGAAAAGTAGAAAAGGAAATAAATGTTTGGACATTTTTGCGGCCAGCAGCTGCAAAAAAAGCAAAAAAGGGGCCCAAAATTGTGAAAATTAAAAAGAGTGTATTTCAAATTAATATCTATCGTCAAAAAATTGGAAAAATGGATAAAATGGAAATTTACACATACGAAATAGCGGGTGTTTGCTAGTCCAGATGTATACGGTCCCGTTAAGATTAGAAGCGTTTGCAAACAATTTTTGCGCAATCGAGAACTCATGTTTCTTTAATTGTGTCCGTCATGAGGGGCAGCTATCAGCTTGGAAGGCATGCAATGCGACTAGTGACTTCTGCATAAACTGTAGGGATGCAGAGGATGAGAATGCCAGGCGAACAGGCACTGACCAACACTGTGATTTCATTTCTTTGGGAACTTTGGCGATCTGGCCGATATTTATATGAATTTCCATAGACTGTTTCGCCTTTTCTGAATGAATATGGTTCAATTATGGGCAAATGTCGGAGCAGTTCTTTCTTTCTTTTTAGCAGGCCGTCACTTCGCTTGCTTTCGCCACCAGAGAGGGCGAAATGGGCCCCATTCTGACCATGCGTAATCAAGCCCATAATTGACATTCTATAAATTGCAATAGATCCATTTTGTTTGACTTTCATTAAATTTGTAGACGTTCCATCCAAAATGGTTCATTATGCTCAGTTTTTCCGTTAGTGTTTGCTGCTGCTGCTGCTCAATTTAAATTGCATTGTCACGTAAAGACTATAATTCAATTTCATGTCGCTCTCGTCTCGGGCTGCCAAAATCAACAACAAAGGGGAGGTATGATAAGCAAAGCAAAACAACATTAAATGTGAACGCAACGAAGGCGGATATGAAACTGAAGATGACAAAGAAATAGTGAAAGAAGACGAAGAAGAAGAAGAGGAAAGCTGGTTTAAACTATAATGTGATTATAAAAGATATTCTTTTGCCCAACGATATTGAGAGCTGTATATACTTTCATACACACATATATTGCATTGCTGTTTATTTTCGTTTTTAATATTGTACTTGGGGTTTTTTAGCGTCTTTCTTGTGTGTGTGTGTTTTTTGTTGTTGTTGTTGTAAATAACAGTTTACGTTGCAGTCGTAAACTCCCTTTTTGTGTGACCACGGCAAAGATATCTTTCTGGTGATGCTTCTGGTGTTTTTCTCACAGTTTCCTTTAGAGAATTTCCACCATGACCATGACAACAACATTGGTTGGGCCAACAAGAAAATGGCGAACGATCGACCAACAAAGCAACTATGAGAAATAACACAAAAGAATGGAAATGTGGAATTATAACAATACAGACAAAATGAAACACACCGACACCAACACACACATGCTCATATTCTCATTACAGCAAGCGAGGAACACATGAAAACCCAAAAAAAAAAGAAATACCGGAAATGAATCAATGTGTGTGTGTGTGTGTGGACAGAAAAGAATGTACACCTGAACACAGACTACCAGACACACACAGACTCATGTCTAAGGACAATTTACACACATAGACACGCTCACAGCCAACGACATACACCGTTCACCTGTATGCAGGTAATTTTCAGTTTTCCCAGCCAAAAACGGAAACCAATGAACTCTCCTTGAATGAAGCCCGAGTCAACAACAATAAAGGGTGTTTTTTTATTGAGATATAGAACTTCGAATTGAAATAAAACACAAGAAAATCGTTTTAATGTCCATCAATTTGGCTTTAATTGGAAGGATAATTTTATGCCATTAATGTTTAAATATGATTTCGGGCATGTGGCCGCCGCGGCTGGCTCGAATAAAGCCAATTCTACAGGTCCAATTTTCAACCACTTGTTGGAACCACAACTCATCCACATTCATGCCATCCAATTCGGGAACAAAATAGTCGGTTATCATGGCTCTATACCGGTCTCCATTAACGGTAACTGACTCTCCAGCATTATTTCGGAAGAAGTATGGCCCAATGACTCCACCAGCCCATAGAGCACACCAAACAGTCAGTTTTTGTGGATGTAATGGCATAAAATGGACGGAGCTTGCGGTGAACTTCGCGAACTGAACCATTACTTTCGAAATAAATTTGCACGATTTGCAAGCGTTGTTCTTTTGTCAACCTGTTCATGATGAAATGGCAAACCAAACTAAATATTAATCACTTGACAGCTGACAAAATGGCCGCCACACTGTGTTGCGGCTAGTGGAAAAGTAACTTTTTTCCGATAATTTTTTTCAGTGTTTTTAATGATGCAATTTTGTCACAGACATTCCAAGTAAACAAAAAACACATAAAGCTTATTTTTATGTTGGCCCGTTGATTTTTAATTGATTTTAGAAGTCAAATATACAAAATTTTCACGAAAAGAAGGGATTTCAGGGCTGTATTCAAAATGATCTTCTTTGATTTTGGTGACAGATATTTTGATTCGGAAAAAAAATCTGCCTTCGGACAAGTATCTTCTGTAAAAAAAAGGAATGTTGTTTGAGACATTTTCATATTCACCTTTTTTAGAACGAAAACCCGACTAAAGGTCCATTTTTCCTTTAAATTTGGGTTAGGTAAGCAATATCTAAAAAGTCCCAGAGAGTCCCAGTTCCAAACCACTACAGAAATGTTACATAATTTGTTTTCAACGAGCTGTGAAAAAATCAGCTGCCCATACCTGCCCTCTTGGGAGTTATAGCGATTTTAGTATATCACTCTCAGTATTTATTCCATAGAAAATAGTATCTTCAAATATTTTTTTTTATTCTACATCTATTCTAGCACTCCACAAAAATGAGCATAACTCTCTTAAAACTGAAGCTATTGACTTCAAACCGTTATCAAATTAAAGCATTGATTGCCACCTTTCGAATAAGAAATGAAATAGATTTTGGTTTTTTATAAAATTTCACAGTTTTTCAACAAATATCGAAAAATCATGAACATTTGACGTTTATAATTCTTGTTCGGACCACCCTATAATTTATGTAAAAAACTAATCATAGGGTATTTATCAGAAATAAAAGAAGAATTAAAATAATTTTTTTTTGTAAATTTTTCGAACAATTTTTTTTTTTTTACTTTTGTTGAAAATTTGACCCAACAATTTTTTTCGGTGTAAATTTTGTTTTCACTCATTCTGTTTGGGATTTCATTCTGACCAATCTGTAGAAGTTTCTCATCGATACAATTAAAAATACAGTTTAGGCAATATGATTTCCAAAAAATTCCGCTTTCGCAACACTGTGCGCCAGTTAAAAAAGTGATGCCAACTTAAAGTTCTATACCCCAATAAAAAACACCCTTTATTAAGTTTTTTGTTTTTGTACTTCCCTGTCTATCAAAGACGAAACAAAAAACCGAAATCTACTTAAGCTTAAATATGTGGACCAATGGCAGAGTGTGCCAACCGGATTGTAGACTTTAATGCTCTTGATTGTGCAAAAGTTTAGTTGCTCTCAGAATCAACGATGTTAATGTTTAAATGGCTGCATGTCAATGTTTAAAACAGTTAATGTCACCAGTCGTTGTCTCAGCGTAGCGATAATACCAATAAACTGATGGATAATGGAATTGAAAAGCGATAGAAGTTTTTGCCAAAAGACCTGGAGGAATGGAAAAATTAAAAGGCAGACTACACTGAGGGATGTCAAGGGCTTTGGGATTAACAAGCCAGCGAAACAACTGCCTGAGAGAAGAACAGACATATACTGCACTGGGGTGTACTGTAGAGCGTACCAGGTTACAAGTAAAAAAAAAAAAGTTCGCCGTACACCTTCCAATATGAAGTATTATTGAAAGGTAGTTTCAAAAAATTTTTTTTTATTTTTTTATGCCGAACGTTGGGGTCGCGCTTTTACATTTTTCTATATAACTTCTGCATTTATAAACAGATTTTAAAGTGTGATACATCGATGTTTTTGTCTCGACGATGTTTTTGCCTCGACATACTTCCTTAGGAAGAGTTTCATGATTTTATGCGAGCTTTAATTTTCTGATATTAGAGTGGTACATTAGGGTAGTAGCAACTGAGATATGATGGGTAAGTACCAGAAGGGGGTGCTTGACCTCAATGACTTCAAAGACAAAAAAATCGGCCTCGTCGAGACAAAAACATCAATGTATCAGACTTTAAAATCCGTTTATAAATGCAGAAGTTATATAGAAAAATGTAAAAGCGCGACCCCTACGTTCGGCATAAAAAAATAAAAAAATGTTTTTTGAAACTACCTTTCAATAATACTTCATATTCGAAGGTGTACGGCGAACTTTTTTTTTTGAGGTACGCCCTAGTGTACTGATTTTGTATGGAACGGGGTGAATCAGGCTTAGTTGATGGCTGACGAGAAAAGGTGATTTTCTGATACCCTCGAATGCGTGGAGAATGTCTGCATCATAAAGCCGGACTACGAAGTGGTTCCAGTGGACACGGATGATGATGTGGATTTGATAATAGATGAGATATCCGATGACTCTTTTGTTTAAACATTTCACGCACAAGTTTCAACTCACAACTGAAATATCGCCCAATTGGAGGGCGCGAATGAGACTCATGTGTCATTCTGACAACTTTTCAAACATTTCAAACCTTTAAAATCGGATTAGACGAAAAGCTTCTAGCACACATGAATGATGATGCGGATTTGACAAAGGTGGATACATTTGGTGACTCTTTTTGTTCAGATTCAGGATTGCCAAGCCAGACTTTCCAACTCACAACTGGAAGATCGACCGTTTCAAGGTCACACAGGCATCTTTATATTCTGCCCTTACGAATCGAATTCGGAACCACTTTGCGCAGCGGGAAACACTATCAGTTACATTTGTTATGAACAAATCTACCGCAAACCCAGCAGTCCATCATTCGCTCCCCTGATGTGATGGAGCTTTTGCATCACGGAACACTTAATTTTTGTATTTACTACTTTTGGCGATTGCGTGATTTTGTGAATTAAACAAAACACGCAAAATTTACAAGTACATGAACTCAATGCTGGACATGTATTTTTATTTGCCTACGGCTACGCTTCAGGTGGTCCATAGTGAATGTTTTCCAATTTTTCGGTTGTGGTTATCTTGTGGTTACCTTATAGAACGGAGAATTCACGTGACGCCACAAAAAAATAGTCTGTTGTCGTCAACGTCGCACAATTAAGGCGGTCAGTGCAAGCACATGAGATTAGTTGCGCTCCAGACTGTAGTCTTTCATTTGAAACCACATGTCAACCAAGTTGAAGATTGATTCATTTTGGACAACAACAAAAGTCGGTGGCCATCGAACGATAGTTTGCGTATTCCAAAAGCAACAGAACAGACAGATGAATACCTAAACTTACTGCGAATAAATAAAATAAAAATAAAGAACTAATCGTGGAATGAAACAGTGGGACAAATACAATTTTTTTTTAAAAAATAACCCAAACAACTTAAGTTGTTAATTTTAAAAGATTTGCTTATTTGCGGTTTAAAGTCTTTCTTCTCTATGCAATAAAAAATATTCCATTTCCGTATGTCGAAAATATGACAATAAGACCAGTGACCGTGGTAGAGAATCCCCCGCCAGTGCTAGGTGACCCGTTCCTATTACAGCAAATTTCCTTTGTCCTTTGTAAAATAGCGCCAACCGGAAATAAAAGAGTCAACCGCTCTCAGGGCACATAAATCACTACGCGTTGTAAAATATTTAACATTAATAATATTTCTCTGTATGGTGGGCAGGGAGGAGCTGGGAGGGGGAAATGTTAAATGCAGTGCACATAATAATGTGACGCATTTAAATAACGAAATTAATACTCGGAACATTCAACAATTTGCCACTGATTGCACTGTTGGTGCGTTCAAACGGCAATGGCGGCGACACTGACAATGGACGATACAATGTCCTGCTGCAGCGGCATATCCGCATCCTGGTTCAGTTGTTGTGTGTGTGTGTGTGTGCGTTGGTGTTTGTATTCGTGCATTCAGCCTGGTGGTGGAGGAGTCTGTGTTTAAACATTTTTAATTGATATTTATTTAAATGTTGTTTACTTATGTCAATACGCAACAGCCGCATCGGCAGCAACAGCAGCAGAAAGGAAAACAGCAACGACATTATAAAGGAAAAATGGAATAAAACAAAGGCGTGCCAGCCAGCGTATAATATAAACATGCACAACGAACAAAATCGTATGGTTTAAATGAGAACGTTTTTGGTTTATTTTTGTTTTTGTTTTGACAATTGCGAAAAGTAGTGAAAATCGTGAACTGTGGCTTCGAAGGACACAGCAAAAATGTGTGTAGGCGGTAGCGAAATTACAGTTTTTTGTATTAAAGTAAATAAATATTTATGAAATATTTCATAAAGAATATGAAACGATTCATAAAGTAAATGAAGCAATTCATAAGATATATGAAATTTTTCATAAAATATATGAAAGATTTCATAAAATATATGAAACATTTTATAAAGTAAATGAAACAATTCATAAAGTATATGAAACATTTCATAAAATATATGAAACATTTCATTAAATATATGAAATATATATATTTACCCTCGACACTGATTCACTGACTCTGTCACGCAGTACGTAGGAATTTAAATAGGCATTCTATAATTTTCTATAAATAATAATAATAAAAAAAATAATATTTTTTTTTTGTACAGAAATTGTGTTTTCCACAAATTTTTTTTTTAACAAATTTTTTTTTTTCCAAAATTTTTTTTTTAACAAAATTTTTTTTTACAAAAAAAATTTTTTTTTTCACAAAAAAAATTTTTTTTTCAACAAAATTTTTTTTCCATATTTCAACGGGCGCCATAGGCGCATTACAACTTACTAGTATGAAATATTTCATAAAATTTATGAAACATTTCATAAAATATATGAAATGTTTCATAAAGTAAATGAAACAATTCATAAAGTAAATGAAACAGTTCATAAAATATATGAAACATTTCATTAAATATATGAAACATTTCATTAAATATATGAAACATTTCATAAAGTAAATGAAACATTTCATAAAGTAAATGAAACAATTCATAAAGTAAATGAAGCAATTCATAAAATATATGAAATATTTCATATAATATATGAAATATTTCATAAAATGTGTGAAACATTTCATTAAATATATGAAACATTTCATAAAGTAAATGAAACAATTCATAAAGTATATAAAACATTGCATAAACTAAATGACACATTTCTTAAAATATATGCAACATTTTAATTTTTAGATTACAAACTCACAATTCCGAAGTTAAACACTGGAAACATAGTGCAGAGATGGAAAATGTTTCTGACAGAATAATTGCACACCTGCCCAAAGAGATCACGGGATCGCTGGTTTGTCGGCACCTGTCATTTCTCGTGATGTTTATGAGCAGCCCTATCCAGGGAACAGGCAAGGAATGACCGAAATTGTATGTCAGATAATTTCTGGCCTCTCCCAGTTTAAGTTTGTTTTTTTTAAATTCTAGTTAAAACACACATTTAAACAAAAATCGTTTAGTTTTCATAATCTGAAAAGTTTACAAATATTTAATGCGAAAAACAAACATATTTTGCATATGACCAATCACATCAAAATCCTTAAACAAATTTAAAAACAAAAAATATAAAAAACGTCCCCCCTAAAATCGAAAAATACTTTGGAAATATTTCTAAAAAATGTCCAATTGTCCAATGTTTTATGTTACCCTGTCATTACACCTACATCTCATTTTTTGTTGCCAGTTGAGCACACATATACTCTTCGAAACAGAAAACAAATATCGAAAATCATCTGAAAAAATCATTTCAAAAACGTCGTCACAAGAGTAACTTCTCTTGTTGTTGTTGCCGTCCGCAGCAGCAAACAAAAACACAATGTTGCCCCACACCACAAATTGTCAAAGCATTTGGGGAAAAGTATGGACAAGCGAATTTCTTTTCATAAATACGTCTACATTTTGTTTTTTTGTACTTCAAACAAGTCTGAAGAATACTTCGTTGATAATAATTAAAATTTTTTATTTTTTTTGTATTACGACAAAACGGTCAAAACATAATTACACAATAAAATTATCCCATAAATTGACACAGAAAAAAATATGTTGGGAAACTCTAACATTCGTCTCTGATGCATGTGCCAAAATTTCACTGCCATTGAAAAAAATTTCGTTGCCAGTCGGCCGGCCAGTAGCAAAAATGTGTGTGTATTGGTAAAAAAAAGTGTGAGTGTGTTGAGTTTTTCGAACAATTACTGCCCAGTGTAATGGTTGGGTTAATAACTTGAAACAATCCCTCACACCTTGCTTACAATATATTTTTTACAAAATTCAAAAATGTTTACTAATTCAAAAGTTACAGACTTTTGGCCGATGGAGTTGGGTTCTGGACCACTGTGCACGCTGGTGAGCCGTTATCTGGATAACCTGTTATCTGGATAACCTCTTATCTGGATAACTTGTAATCTGAATAACATGTAAGCTGGATAACTTATTATCTGGATAACCTATTATCTGGATAACCTGTTATCTGGATAACCTATTATGTGGATAATCTATTATCTGGATAACCTCTTATCTGCATAACTTGTAATCTGGATAACCTATTATCTGGATAACCTGTTATCTGGATAACCTATTATGTGGATAATCTATTATCTGGATAACCTCTTATCTGCATAACTTGTAATCTGGATAACCTATTATCTGGATAACCTGTTATCTGGATAACCTGAATAACTTATTATCTGGATAATCTTTTATATGGATAACCTGTTATTTGTATAACTTGTTATCTGAATAACCTGTTATTTGGATAACCTATTATCTGGAAAACCTGGCCTCTGTAATTAACTATTTATCCATATCAATACGACCATAATCGAAAATGTTGAATTTTCTATTTAAAAATTCCATCCAACCTTACACGTTCAAGGACCAGCATGAGTAGGACTTGTCCTTGGATTTCACATGAAATATTATAAATTACAGGGTTCTTTATAATTAATGACTATTAATGCGTTGGGTCGCATACAAATTTGTTATCACTTACTGTGATTTTCAAACAGGAGGGCATCAATAATGTGTGTTTTGTGTGACACTCGTCCATCCTGATGTTATCAGATTATTTTTCATAATTCGTGGCTGATAATATTCCCTGCTGTAAAGTTCGATTACCGTTTATCGTGCTACAAAAATCAGTGATCTTCACTGTTTATGAAGCTCAATATGCCGCCGATTTGAAGTAGGCTAAAGTTGTCTTCACTGCGTTCTACGACACAGGGCTTAACATAACTCCTTAACCACTGAAATCAAATCCCTTAAATCCGTTTGTAGACAGTCTTAGTGGTTAAAGGGTTAAACGAGCATAGCACCTCACAGACCGCTCATCATCGCTCACCTCATCTTTAACAACTCAGGGTATAACGTTCAGCAGTGGTCATGAAGGACATCTGTGAACCTTTGGCGGTGAAGCATCTTGATCATATTTCGAAATATCGGAAAACACAGCCCAACGGTAATTGATGATGTCATCATCTTTGACATATTTTACTTAACACATTGTTTTCTATTATTTTACTAGTAAGTTGTAATGCGCCTATGGCGCCCGTTAATTTGCTTGAGAAAGTATTTGTTACTTAATTTGTTAATGAGAAAACTATTTTGTAAAAAAAATTTCGAAAAAAAATAAAATTGGAAAAAAAAAATTGTGAAAAAAAAAAATTATGTTGAAAAAAAAAGTTTGTTGAAAAAAAAATTTTTGTTGAAAAAAAAAATTTGCTGAAAAAAAAATTTGTTGAAAAAAAAAAATTTGGAAAAAAAAAAATTTTTGTAAAAAAAAAAAATTTTGGAAAAAAAAAAATTTGGGGAAAACACAATTTCTGTACAAAAAAAAAATATTATTTTTTTTATTATTATTATTTATAGAATTATTATAGAATGCCTATTTAAATTCCTACGTACTGCGTGACAGAGTCAGTGTATCAGTGTATCAGTGAATCAGTGTCGAGGGTAAATATATATTAAGATTGAAGAACAAAAAATGCATTCTCCTGAAAGTAGGCAACAGCAGACCGAATAAAAACAGAAATCAATCAGTCAAAATTCTTCTATCTATTATTAAAACTTTTCATCTATTTATTACAACTTTTCAATGGTTTGAAACCACTGTGCTTGAATATCTCCAAACAAATTCGTATGTTCACAGTTGTTATGGGCGATTCATGTCTTTGTGGCTGTATTTGTATTGCATTGCCTACATATCCGACTGAATTCACACGGGTGTGTGTGTGTGTCCGCCATGTTTTACACACATGTCCTAGCGACATGGCGAACAAGCAAGTGTGTGTGTGTCTGTATGAACCGCTCTACATGTGTCTGTGAGCCATTCATTATCCTTTCAGAGTTATCAGTGCCATTAACACAATTATAATTTTAATTTTGTCTGTTAAGTTTTAAATCTGTTCGATTTGCATATTTTTGCCTTTTCCAAGTGCCAATTTTTTTTTTCCCCGTCTCTTGTTCTTCATTCCGTTGCCTTTATTTGGCAGTTTGGTTGTCCATTGGATTTTTTTTCTTATTGATTTCCATTCTCCATTAGGGATTTCCACCAAATTGTAATGGCATTTACGTGTTTTATTCACTTCAATAAGGACTGGGCGGGGGGGTTGGAAAATGAACGAGAGGATTATACGACTCGAATGCGGTTTAATGAGGTTTGCATTTGCTGTGTCGTCTTAAAGAGAAAAGCCTGCAATGGTTTTACCTGAAACTCAAAACCTCGTAATGTATGTTTCATTTGTGGTGTGATATTAAAAAGCCTTGAGGTATGCTTCAATTAAATTGCCCTGTGTTTTGTGTGGTTGTTTATATTCAATAAGAGGAATTTTAAAATTATGTAATTGGCCTTAATAGCTGATTGTTGAAGAAGAACAGCATAAAAACAAACAAGTAAGAAGAAATGTAACTGGTTATGCCTTGAACGAACGTAATTCATCCTCACTCATGGCATGAATGTGAATGCCCAATGGGACATGGCCAGCATACTCGTAAAACATAGAAGCTATAAAAAACTGTAAAATTAAAAATTTACTGAGATATTTCGAATCTATGGAAAAAAATCAGCAAAAAATTACAAAAAATGTTTTTGTAAAAAAAAAAATAAATGTGCTAGGTGAGTCAATGTTCGATTGTGCGGCTAACGAAAAATTTCGTCAGCCATTTTCGAAAATTTCCCACTACCGCCATTTTCTTTATTCGAAAACTGATATCTTTGCTACTGTTATCTAAATTGAAAATTGTATACTAACTATGACATTTCTTTTTCTAATTTCAGGTAATTTTCTTGTTTATAGCCACAAAAAACGGTGAGTTTGGCCTAAACTTAAGTCTGAGCTAATACGAAATCATAAAACAAATAATGACATTTTGCTAATATTTTTCAATTCTCTCATTAAAATTCAATAGGAATTAGAAATATCTGGAAATAGTTTTTGAAAAACTCATTATCCTCTACTCCAACTTTGCTTAGTTCGAACAATGTCCGCACGGTAAACATTTCATGGCGACAAAGCGATCGAAATGTTTTCCTTTTTGCGGTTGTCAGTTGCCAGTTGGATAAATTAAAACATATCGACGAAAACTCATTACAAACAAATTGTATAGCGGACAGTCTGCCATTGACTTACATAAAGAAGATTTCAATTAACAATTGTGTCGTGAGCGACACAGATAAAATGTTAATTACAACTGAATTGTGTCGAATTAATTGAAGGTTGGCTGGCAGCCTACTTTTAAAACAACACAAACAAAAAAGGAAAACAAGAAACAATTTTTAAAAAAAAATATTATAAAATCAGTTTCGGAGCTTGGCGATGAAAAACGGAAAATACAGAGAATTTGTTTCATTTATCCGATAGTCGGGATAATTGAAATATGTTAAATTTGTATTTTGCATGCAGAGAACCGAACCGGCACTGAATTTGCTTTAGGAGGCATGACAATTTCTGACGTTTAGAAGTGAAATTAGTCACTACGATTTTTGAAAAAAAAAAAAAAAAAAAAAAAAAAAAAAAATATGTTTAATTCTGCCGTTTCCGAAAAAGTTATATCTGCACTGTTTTCGACAAAATCGCTATGGCACATAACCAATAATTTGCAGCAAAAATGATTATAAATGGGTACCGATGAAGAAGTGTGTCAGCTTCCGAAACAGATCCGTATACCTTGCCAGCAATCAAAGCAAACACAAGGCTTGAAACCATTTTAAACATTTCTATCTGTACTATCTCAAACTCGACTAACCGAAACAGAAGCTGTCAATTTCAAAAAAGAGCCAACATCACCTTTATTTTCGAAATTGCGCAACTACAAAATTCCAGTTCCAAGAAAATCGCATTTTAATTTGCCAGTTTTTCGATACAAAAAATCGTAAAAAAATATTCCAAAAATAAAAGTTGTGTTTTCAGAACAATTTGAATTAAAAACTTTTTTTTTTTTTGGAAAACTGAAAATATTTATACTTAAATGCCATCGATAATAGGGTTCACCTAGCACTACATTCCCTTATCTCAGTTCTGAGAAAATCGCTAATTTCAATTTGGCAATTTTTCTATACAAATTTGAAAACCCGAAATTTTTTTAAACTAAAATTTGTGCGTATTTTCTTAATGTATGTTTTAATTATATAAAACGAAAAAACTTCATTTTTAATGTGGGTGATTTTCAGTAGTCTTTATAACTGAAATATTCAAGATTCTCCAACAAGAGGTGTTATTTTGGTATTCAAAGAAAAATGACATTTCGAGAGATAAATGATCGATTGTTTATTTCATAATAAAGACAAGATATGCCGTTAATAATGAAAAACCACATCAGCCTGGCCATTTGGCCATTTGGCGATCACGCTTACAGGACCATATCCTTTTCATGAAATTTTCCAATAACCAAATCGCAAAGTGGCTGCCCTATGTGCTCGATAGCCTCACAAATTCAAGTTTAAAACCAATATTTCTTTAAATAAATGATTTTTTTTTTTTAACTCTTGTATACTTTTCATTTTTAGTTTTAAATCTTATAAAAAAAATGTAAGATTTAAAAATCTGACATGGAAAAATCCAGATTTTATCATATTGGTTATAATCGCCATTTTTTTCTATTTTGGAACTTTTAATTTTCTAGAATTTTTTTTTTGTCAAAACATTGCGAAAAGTCAAAATTTTACAAATAATTTAGAGTGTGCTAGCCAAGCAAAAAAATTTTGATCATACATTGCAAATGCTGACTTGTAAGATTTTGAAAAAAATTGTTATTTTTTGGAATAACTTTGCAAAAATTTTAACTGAATTCAAAAAAATATTTGAAATCCATAAATTGTTCAAGCCTAGTGTAAATGCTAGTTTTTTTCCTAATATTTAAAATTTTTTTTTTGGCGCCTTTCACAATCTATTGGTCGAAAATCAGTTCACATTTGTTTCGAATAACAATTTTCAGAATCTTAGTGTTCGGAATTGAACATGAGTCTTTTTCTCTTTCCCTTGACACTTCAAGTATGTCACTGGTTCATTTAAACAGGGGGTACCTGTTGGCCAGAGCGTCTAACACGACATTGTCGTCGAGGATGTCTGCAGGATATTTTGGAAGTTTTTTTTTTTTTTTTACTAACACTCAGGGGCTGCCCCCTATAAATGCAATGCACTGTGTTAGCGATACGGTACTATTGAGGAGAAGGCTTTCGATGTGATCCTCTTTACATTTGGATCATTTTATCACCGGATCCTCTTTACACTTAGAGTTATGCTAAGTTGTGCTAGATCAGCACAGATTTAACATTATTCATCGAAAAACGTTAAAACTCATAATTTCGAAAATAATCAGGTTTTTTTTTATTTTTTCGATATTTTTATTTAAAGTTTTATTTGTCGAGTTTGAGATAATTGATTATATCTATTTTTTCCTTTCTAATAACATTGAGAACAAATATTTGAAGTCTGTTAGCTGTGCCAAGCCATCACAAAATTTTCGAAAAAAATTTTGCAAAAATAATTGTTTTATTTTAGTTTTAGCTTTTTTTAAAATATCTTTGAAAACAAAAATTAAATTTTTAAAAAAATGTTTGCTTTGTTAATTTGGCTGGCCGGGTACAAAAATGTTGACATAACGAAAACTTCTGTGAAATCCTATACTCTCTGAATGGGATCTACTATTTAAAGACATCTACCAGTAGGTTGAAACTCATGTTTTTTCTTAGTCCAAATAAGGTCCATTATGAAGTCTTTATCTATAACTTTTGTAAACTCCTACATTTCGTTTGAGACCCTCCTTGCAATGTTTGTTTCAAAACTTTTTCTGTCCTAAAATCCTTAGCCTCGTGGCTTCCTTTTCAAATTTACTCCTAAAGTTTAATTAGATTTACTCAAGAAGTCCATTATTAGATTGAAAATCTTCACGCACTTAGCTCAAATGATATCCCTTTTGATGCCTTGAGATTTTGCCACCCCTCATCACTCCTCTTCATGCAGCTTAGCTTTTTCCCCAACTTACATTTCATTTAAGGCCCCCTTGAAATCTTTTTTTCCTTAGTTTTTCAGCTCAACAATTTAAAACTCAACACCCGTATTCATAAAAATTGAAAAAACCTCAGATCCTAATAAATGTTTTCTTTAAATTTTTATGAATGAATGGGGGGGGGGGGGGGGGGGGTGAGACTTTACAGAGTTACCTTCTTCTTATGAAGTAATCAACAAGGAGTATGAAATACTTGCATTCTTAGCCCAAATAATGTCTGCTGTCTCTTGTCACAATCACTTTGTACTTTTCCACATTTCCTTGAGGATTCCTTTCTTCAGTTTTGCCTGACCTAAATAATTTCTAAGCTAAGACTTTCCTGTGCTCCCGTGTTTCATTAGGTTTCCCTTTGCTTCCTTTGTGGTCACTTGCATTGATTTGTCAACTGGTCATGACGAAATTAACCACCGGCTGGCATTTTGGTTTATGGTTTACAATAATCTACTCTCTGGCATCTTCCTTTGCGCCGTACTCTGCTCTGGGCTTACAATCGGACAGTTGCAGACTCCTCCGAGTGAGTATGTGTGTGTGTGTGTGTGTGTGGTAAATGTTGGCAGTTTGATTGATGAAATCTTCGATAAATCCTCCGTTAAATACTTTTGTGTGCTGCGTTGCTTAATTACCGAGTCTTGCCGTCGTTTGGCCGGGCAGCGGTGACAAAATCCTCAGGACAACTTTGTGTGGTTTCGAATGGTTGGATGTTTAATTAACAATTGCTTTTTAAATGCTTACAATTAAGATTGGGGTCTTTATAAGAAGGTTTGTGCTTTGTGCGCCCCTTAAAGTATGCTTTGCAGAAATGTCGCCTGTTCATTTGCCTTAAAGTATACTTTAAATGATGGTTGTTGTTTTCTTTTCTTCATTTTGGGTTTTCCTTTGTTTGACTCGAGCCCCCAGACCTTGCGGTTGCCTCCATTGCTTTATTATTCTTGTTAACAAAATCGTGTTTTGTTTTGTTTTTTTGCCCGGGCATAGTATTTCTTTTTTTTTTAACAGATTTTGCCAAATATTTTGCACTCAGCCGCAAAGCTACAGATATACAGATAGCATCACTGCTATGCTATTTATTTCCTTTGGCTGGGTTTTGTTTCCATTTATCTGAAATCAGGCACGAGAAAAATCCCTTTATCAAATTTCATTTCCCAAATTGCTTTGCATACCTTGGGGCGTTTGAGTAGCTGATGATGATATATGTGTGTATATTCCGGGATACACAGAGAATGTGTTTGTTTATAATTTAAATAAAGTGAATAATTAAATTTAGCTTTGTTTTTAAATGTTTTTTTTTTTTTGGATATTTTTGATAAATTTTAATTGAATTTAAACAATTTCATAACTGGCAATTTTATACAGCATAGTTTTTGTGGCATTTTTGTTATTTTTTTTTTTTGTTTCAAAGCACTTACAAAACCTACCAAATTTATTGACAGCAAAACAGATTTATGGGAGATGACGAAAATGAGACAGTGCCCTATGAGGCAGACTTCTGGTAGAAGACTGCATGTCGACTTCAATACAGACGGCAATTTTGGGAAACGAAAAGGTCACGAGATTGTATCTCTAGTGTCCATCATTTTTATGGCTGCAAGCTGATGAATCGGAACAGGACATGCGATTCCAACAGGACAGGGCTCCAGCACAAACAGCTATCGCAAAAATAGATGTGTTGTATGACGATCCATTATGACAGATTTCTTTGGATTTATATGTTAAGTCGCGCGGTCTAGTGACAGACTCTGGAACCTCTAAAAAAAATGGTTCGACAAGAAAGCGGAAATTCCACAGAGAGTAATTGGAAAATATCGACAAGCCCAAGTGGTTCCTGTTCCCCTTACCGCCCTATGAAAAATCCCCTGTATGCTTACAAAATCTGCCAGCTCGGTTTGTATTTTGTTCGGAAATGACCTCGTTTTTAGGAATTTTACTATAAACACACTCTGTTTCAATGAATATAATCTTGAGGAAATATTGCGTGATTTATGATGATGCAGAAGCTCGGCCAAATTGCCTTCCAAAAGTTCCCCGGACCAAACTATCCTCCAAAATTATGGATGAACGGATACGACAAACAAAAGCCTTAGTATGTGGGCTGCATGAAAGATTAGGTCGATATCCATTTGGATCATTTACCATGTTGGCAAAACATGTTTTTTTTTTTTGGAGAAGAAATCGCTAAAATATAAAAACAAATAAAAATTCCAAAACCGTAGAATTTTGCATTTTTCGGTGTACATGTGTCAAAGTATGTGTGGTAGGATAGAAAAACTAATTTCAATAATTTTCAATTTTTTTATACAGCTTTGATTCTGTCGAGTTCCAGACCATTGATTATTTCTATTTTTTTTTTTTTCAAAAATAGAAAGGTTTCTAGCGTTGCTTTTGTTTTCATTGCAGGCAAGGTATATCGACCCCTTCAACAAATCTATTGGGAAAAACACAAAAAAAAAACGATTTTTTCCAAAATAGAGCATATTCCTATATATGGGGGGGAAAATTGGACTCAATACTTCGCAAAATTTAATTTTTTTTAAAATTTATATTTTTACATTTTTTGCAAAAAAAAAACGCGAAGCCGTAAACTTCCAATTTTCCGAAATATTGTGAAAAAATTTGGGTCTGAATAACTTAGCACAATTTAAATTGTTTTAAAATTTTGGTATTTTAAGATATAGAGTTTCAGCAAAAAAAAAAAAAAAAAAAAAATCAAAACCGTAAAAAAAAATTTTTATTTTTTTCAAAACCGTGAAAAAAATTAAATTTTTTCAAAACCGTGAAAAAATTGGGTCTACATAACGTAGCACAATTTAAATTTTTTTAAATACAGGGTTCTCCAACAGGATGTGTTATTTTGGTATTCAAAGAAAATGTGTTTTTTTGAGATAAATAATCGGATTTTTTTTAACATAATAAAGCGGAAGTTATGCCGTCAATAATGAAAAACAACGTCAGGCAAATGGCCACCACGACCATGCTTACAGGACCATATCCTATTCATGAAATGTTCCATAACCAAATCGCAAAGAGGCTGCCCTATGTCCTCGATATCCTCCCGAATTCCAACTTTGAGGTCTTGAATCGACGCTGGGCTGTTGGTGGCGTAGACCTTATCTTTCACGTGGCCCGAAATGAAGAAGTCGCGAGGTGTTAAAGATCTGTCTGGACAATTGCGATCACCTCTTCGGGAGATAACACGTTCCAGAAACTTTTCCCATATCAGAGCAATGGTTTCGTTGCTTGTGTGGCACGTAGCGCCATCTTCTTCCATCGGAAAAGAAAAACAATTGCTTTAACAACTTAGTTTGACAGATGTCGAATTCCAGCGCCATACTTTAGAAATCACGAAATGGATAACCCTTTATATAAGCTAAACCTTTATTAAAATTATGAAAATTAACATTCTTATAAAATATTCATATATAGATTTTCTAAAATCACCAAAATTTAAAATTGCGCTATTTCAGTCGATTGTTGAATTTGGCCAGCACAATTTGCACATTTGAAATGTTTTGTGTTTATGATTTTTTATATCGAACAATGTGTTCAGAATATGTCGAATTCTCCACCTAGAACCATTTTCGGTTTCCAGAAAAACAAAAAAAACGCATTTTCGAAATTGTCTGCAAATTGATATTTTGCGTTTTCTGATAATTCCGAATGTCCTTATTTCCCTTGCAAGTCCACTTACCCTCGTAGGGCATCCTTCCCGAACTTTATCTAACAAAACTGCAACTACAACACAGAGTATTTACAACTGCCGACATACTATTTTTCTTTCAAATATATCAATTTCTCCTTGTAGCTCTTAAGAAATTGAAACAAAATATCCTTAGCATATACTTGAGCAGCTATGGCCCAGGGCATATCCTTATGTCTACTGCAAGGCGCAAAACATAAGTTGTTTTGTTCAAATAAAAAATAATGGATTTTTATTTCTCTCTCATATTTCGTTTTGCAAATAAATCATAATGACTTTTAAATCTGTATTGATTTTATTTACAATACAACTGTTTGCTTTTGTGATTTCACGAGAGTCGCCAAAACTCGTTGCGAGAACATTTGTTTGGAAACTGTATTCTGGCCAGAAATAAATATTTAATTACAGATAATATTTACATTTGTAATTAGTGCAAATGTCTGTTTGTCCCATTGTCGGAAAAGGCGATTAATTTTGCAAAACCCATGATTTAGTTTCGTTGACATTGAGATGCGATGGGGGGGGAAATCCGGGGAAGATGTTCATGGCTATTTTTAAATAAAAACGTAAAGTCAATGTTTGAATAAATAATTTCTTTTAATATTATTAATGGTCGTTATCAGAGACTCTGGTTATGAATTAAATGAACATTGATACTAAGCTGTTTATTAAGCTCGTACACGGTGATTTTATTACTAGTCCTAGACCCAAAACTTCATGTCGTTCCAAATCCATTATAATGACTAACACTAGGACGTGCTCTACGTCTTTCCACATCCAGTAGTGGGACTAGCACTCTACCGAATCCGGTATTAAAACTCAACCTCACCTCACCAGCCGAATCCACCAATGGGAGTGACCCGTGTATTGACGAATGCACCACCAGGACGTTCTCTACTTCGTATCGAAATTCAATCCCTAGAGTGGGATTTTCACTAATTTCAAAAAATTATCCACATTTGTACAGTTGAAAGCCCCAGATAGTAAATTCAAAATTTTCTGAATCCCAGAATTCCTAAACTGGGATAAAAAAATCCCACAATTGGAATTTTCAATAATTTCTTAATACTTTTGGACATACCCCACACGTTCGCTGTTCTATAGCCGATAGCCTCTGATCGGAAATCAGAATTCCTAAAACGGGGGGGAAAATTCCCAAGAGTGGGATTTTCACTAATTTCAAAAAATTATCCACATTTGTACAGTTGAAAGCCCCAGAGAGTAAATTCAAAATTTTCTGAATCCCAGAATTCCTAAACTGGGATAAGAAAATCCCCACAATTGGAATTTTCAATAATTTCTTAATACTTTTGGACATACCCCACACGTTCGCTGTTCTATAGCCGATAGACAATCATCGGAAATCAGAATTCCTAAAACGGGGGAAAAAATTCCCAAGAGTGGGATTTTCACTAATTTTAAAAAATTATCCACATTTGTACAGTTGAAAGCCCCAGAGAGTAAATTCAAAATTTTCTGAATCCCAAAATTCCTAAACGAGGATTAACAAAAATCCCACAATTGGAATTTTCTTAATACTTTTGTACATACCCCACACCTTCCTGTGTAGTCGCGATAGCCTCTGATACGAAATCAGAATTCCTAAAACGGGGGAAAAAACTCCCAAGAGTGAAATTTTCACAAATTTTGTCACATTTGTTGCCAGCAGTTTTATAGTCGCTGATCGTGAATTCCAAATTCGCTGGATCACACAAATCCTTAACTGGGGGGGAAAAATCCCACAATTGGTATTTTCAATAATTTTTGAATACTTGCAGACATACGATGTTCTATATTTCCTGAAATCGGAAATCAGAATTCCTAAAACGGGGAAAAAATTCCCAAGGGTGGTGAAATTATCCACATTTGTAGCCTGCAGTCCTAAATTGACTAAATCCCAGAACTTCTAAACGTGGATAAGAAAATCCCAAAACTCGTATTTTCAATAATTTCTCAATACTTTTGGATGTCCCCGTACATCCTACCGAATCCAGCAGTCCTAAATTGAATAAATCCCAGAACTCCTAAACGGGGATAAAAAATCCCAAAACTCGTATTTTCAATAATTTCTCCATACTTTTGGATGTCCCCGTACGTCCTACCGAATCCTGCAGTCCTAAATGGGGATAAGAAAAATCCCAAAAATGTAATTTTCAATGTTATTTCTCAATAGTTTTGAATGTCTCCTCACGTTCTACCGCAGCCAGCGGTAGAACATATTTTCAGCTACAATTCTCCGTACCACCGAAACCAACTGTTTCCATCCCCCCATTAGGAGACAAGCACATTTAGAGACCATCTAAGATGAACAAAAGAGCTCTGAGCTCTTTTTAACAGGAGACCACGCTGCAAACGGTCCAATAACAGACAGGCCGCCCTATAGTCATTCCAAGTTTCCTATTAGCTTATAAACACGCTGATAAACACAATTGAGGTGAGAATTCCAGTGGTCTTTGTATAACTCATAATCAGATTCCATAATCAAAATAGCAAAAGTAGAATACTACAGTTGTTTTCCAATAAGAATCGGAAATAATTCATTTCATTTCGTGCGACCTACAAAAAGTAATGGAAATCTTGTTGTTATCCTTACAGACGTTTTGCGAATCCTTGGAGATGGCAGATCTACCCCAGCCTAAGATAGAACTCAGCCTACAATAATCATGTCTGCGACATTTTTTGTCAAGAATCTGAACTATGGATTGAAATATGTTCAATTATCATTTAAATGAGTCTTCGCTTTTATAAAATCGACAGAAGGTTTCGAAATGATTATGATTATTTTGCTAAAAACACGGCATATGTATTCATAAGTTATTTCCATGATCGTAGGCTTTCCCATTTAAACCTCCACTGCTGCTCTCCCATTCGTCAGACTTAAAATTGGCAAAACTTTAGCTAGAAAGAAACCTATTACAATTTCCTTCCACTAACATTTCGACATTCTCCCCCCATTGTCCAGCATAGCAGCAGATGAGTCTTGTGTCCCTTAAACAAGACTCATCGTAGATGAGCTGTCCTAAGTAGAGGTGTATCAACTAGTTCATGTTGAAAACTGTTTCAAGGCAATTAACAAAATTCAAAGCTCAATTCCAAAAACAAGAAAAGAAAAATTCAAAATTGTTCCTTTCATCTGTGGCCTTAAAACCAAACAACACTCACAACTCCAAGAGTATGCGAAGGCGAAACAATTTGAAACGGTGCACACAACAACATTACCGGTGGTGCCGGACGAAACTCTTCAACTCACAGGATTAAAAGAAAACACTTCACGGGAGGGGAGTGTAATGAAGAACTAGACTAGAAAGAACAAAGGGCGGAGAGCCGAAGGAAAACACAACTACCGAACACAACTGCCCACTTATGCACTTTGCCATCATTGTTTTGCGTAATGAAACGGAAACGGAAGTAGCCTTGTTAAAGCATACCTCACAATGGCTGTGCCACTGCCAGTGTGTCAGTGAATGACAATTGAAGAGTGTATGTGTGTGTGTTTGTGTGAATGGGTGACGGAGAGAAAGTGTATGCCAGAGTGTATACACACATCAATCCAAAGATCCGTCAGTGTGTGCGTAGCAGGTTGTTGTTGTGTCAGCACCCACCGCTCACTTAACATTAAACATTTCCGGTTGCAAGTGGTTAGAATGTGCTGACTTTGGAGTTTAAAGCGTTTCTTTGCTAAAGCCCCTGAAAAGGTTCCATGTGAAAGCCATACGGAAATAAAGGAAATGCCAGGAGAAACGTGTTGTGAGAGAGAGAGAGGAGAGACTTTATACAAATGTGTGTTAGTAGTGGATTGCGGCTAAAGGTGCAGGATTTATTTGTACAGAGAAACTTTCGGTTGCGAAATGTTATAATTCACAAAACCAATGTGAGTTGTGCCGTTTGTGAATGCAACATTATAAAAGTAGCCGAGAATTTAAAGGATCCACATAAAATACAAGGAAACGTAGGAAAGCGAAAAGGAAAAAAATATTTTTGTTTAAAAGAAATGACGCACAGTGGAAGAATTTGGAAATAATTCGGTCTTTGAAAGACTGCGCAGTACCAGACTCTAAATCCCAAAACAAATAAATTCCATAACACCAAAACTGGGGAAAAAAAACTCCAAAAAAATGGGATATTCAATAATTTCTCAATATAGTTCACATTTTTGGCCTTTGTGAGGCTCTGCTGTAGTAGTGCCTAACCGCCCAACCAAATTGAAATAAATTTCAGTATTCCTAAACTGGAGAAAAAAAATCCCCACATTCATATTTTTCCTAATTTCTCAATACTATTTACAATTTTTTAAGTTTGTAAAGCTCTGCTGTAGTAGTATCTGACCGAATATCGTAAATCAAATGAATCGCGGAATTCCTAAACTGGAGAAAACAAATCCCCATATTGGTATTTGGCTTAATTTGAAAATAATGTCAATTTGTTAAGACTTTGAAAGACTTTCGCAGTAGTAGAACCAGACTGTAAATTCTAAAGCAAATAAATTCCATACTAGGGGCAAAAAAAACTCAAAGGGAAAGGGATATTCAATAATTTCTCAATATAGTCCACATTTTTGGCATTTGTGAGGCTCTGCTGTGTTATCACATGACTACAGATCCTAAATCAAAAGAAAACCCAGAATTCCTAAACGGGAGAAAAAAAATCCCCACATTGATATTTTTCCTAATTTCTCAATACCGTCCACATTTTTGGCCTTTGTGAGGCTCCACTGTAGTAGAGTACCTAATCGCTAAACATAGTTGAAATGAATTTAAGAATTAATAAACGAGAGAAACAAATCCCCACATATGTTTTTTTCTCTTAATTTCACAATACCGTTGACATTTGTGATTTTGACATTGCTCCGCTGTTGTATAGTATGTAAATCGTAAATCAAATCAATCCGAGAATTCCCAAACTGGAAATCAAAAATTCCAAAATTCTATTTGCAATAATTTCTCGGCGCTGTTTAGGGCTTTAATGTTTGTAAATGCTCTGCTGAGTTCAGAGTAAACCCTAAATCCAATGAATACCCAAATTCCTAAAATGCTGGAAAAATTCCCAAGAAAATTTCCCTATTTCGCAATACAGTCCACAGTTTTGGTATTTTTTTGGCTCTGCCTTTTTTATTGGCCTTTTTAAGGCTCTGCAGTAGTAATACCTAATTGCAAATCGTAAATCAAACGAATCCCGGAATTCCTAAACTGGGCAAAAAAATCGCCACATTTGTACTTTGCCTAATTTATCAATATTGTTTAAATTTGTTGCTTTTGTAAGTCTCACAATTCGTAATTGCAATGAATTTCAGAATTCCTAAACTGGGGAAAATAATCCCCACCATAATTTCACAATAGTGGCAACATTTTTGAATTGTACACTGCTTCGCTGTGCCATGGTATGTAAATAGTGGATCAAATGAATCCCAGCATTCTTGAACCTGGGGGAAGAAATCCCCATATTGGGGACCTTAACCTATCGGGTCGTTCGTATTATTCTCCAAATGGAAAACTGGCAACACCAAAAAAACAGACTTCACTCTAATTCCCATTCGTCCGTGTTTATTTAGTCCGAACAATTAAGCAGTAGTTGTGGTTCCTTGCAGTTATTTGTCCGGATGAATTTGATTTCTCAACACAATTACAAACTAATATTGAAATATAAATATTTTCGACTTTGGCCAGAGGAGAAAATATTTTACAGTTTCAGTTGTAGTTGTGTGTGTGTGTTTTTTTTTTTGTAGAATACAATTAGTTAAATTTGATTTTGTTTGTGGCATTTGAGGTTGAGATGTGTGTGTGTGTGTGTGTATGTCTGTGTGAATACATTGTTGAAAACAACTCAATTATTTGATGTTTTAATAAATTTTCGAAATAGTTCATATGGCAGTAGAACGAACAACTGCACTACTCCAGTCAAATTGAAAAACTAAACACTCAAAACCCCCTTGGGCCCGATTTAATGCAGCAGGCCGCCTTAATGTATGCCACAATATTGTGTAAATGTTTGTTTATCTACCGTGCGTGGTTGGTTACCATTGCTGCCAACTCTGACTCTTCCGTCGCCCTTCCACCGACCACCTGTCTATCCTTTTGACTTATGGCGCTTTGAGTGTATGTTATTGCTATATGTGTGTGTGTGTGAGTGTGTTTCCAAAACCCAAATAAAGTTTAAAATATTGTGGCATTTTTATTGCATAATTTAAGGATGACATGATTTTTTGCAATTATCAACCTCAAACAAATTTAAACTTTCACTCACTCTCCAGCCCCCTCCCACCGCAGGTTACCATTTCCACTGTCTGTTTGACTTTAGCCTTAAATTGGGTTTCGGATTTGTGTGGTGCGGCTGGGCCTACATTTAGTTTAACGTTGATGTGGCCTTTCATTGCATAATTTAGGGCTGAACTTTGTCCGTTGATTGTGACCGGGTTCAAGGTACACACACAAAGTTTTGTGTTGAAATTGACTTGAGTGCTGATTTGGACAATGCCCCCCCAAGAGAGGGACAAAATTGAGCCCAAAAATAGTTCTCAAAGGCAACAGCACAGAACTAAGTGAACATCTATCACAAATACCTAAACCCACAATGGTTTGGGACAATTGTATTCCAGTTTATTTGTCGTATATATAATATATATATGAAAAAAATAGGCCGCAAAAGGTAACAAACCACATGAACTTTACAACATCTTCGGCCAAGTGGGTTACAGTAAAGACAGAACCAGAAATGATTGGCCAATGGTCTACAACAGATTTAAAATTTACAAAAACTGTTAAGATTAAAAACGAAACAAATGATTTGGGGTAAACCGATGATTTCTACTACAAGTAAGCACAGAAGGCGACAGTAAAAATGTTCTTTAGGTCGAAGAACAAGTTGTAACGTAATAAGGTAAACCGAATTTTTGAAATTTCGAAAATTCTCTGAATATTTAGAAAATTAATCAATTTCGAAATTTTATTTTTTTTTTCCAATACGGAAAATTATGCTAAACAGTGTATTCCACCGCCTACGAACAATTTCTAGTTCTGAGAAAATCGCCCATTTTCAGTCGACACTTTTTTCGCTATACAAAATTTTCAAAAATAAAAATTGGGCTGCATGGTGCTCACTGAATCCAATTTTAAATAAATGAAAGAAACTCAATTCCTAATTTGGCCAAACATTGAAAATTTGTACATTAGGGTTAAGTGGAAACCATTTTTTTTTTAAATTGGAAAATATTATACTCGGTAAGAGATGCAGTTTGGGATCGTTAATAAGGGAAAAGAAATTTTCAAATAAAATTTTTCATTAAAAATAGAAATAATCAATTATCACGAACTCGACTAACAGAAACAAAACTGTATCAAGAATGTATGAAGATCAACAATGCATAAAGAAAATCATTACCGATATTCCTATACTAAGAGTCCTTGTTTGTAAATCCTAAATCCCGTGACTACAAGAACTCCTAAATTACCGGAAAAAACTCAATAATTTCATAATATCGTCCACATTTGTTGGCCTTTGTGAGGCTCTGCTGTGTTATTACATGACTACTGATCCTAAATCAAATGTATACCAGAACTCCCAAACTGGGGAAAAAAATCCCCACATTGGTATTTCGCTTAATTGCTCACTTCTTTTTACATTTCTGGATTTTGTAAAGCTCTGGATTTTCCGAAACTGGAGAACAAAAATCCCCATATTTGTATTCTGTCTAATTTCAGAATATTATTTCGATTTTTAAAGACTTCGCAGTAGTAGAATCAGACTGTAGATCCTAAAGCAAATAAATTCCATAACTCTTAAACTAGGGGGGGGGGAACTCCAAACAAAAGGATATTCAAGAATTTCTTAATACCGTCTACATTTGTTGGCCTTTGTGAGGCTCTGCTGTGTTATTACATGACTACAGATCCTAAATCCAATTTGGTTGAAAAAACAATTTTTTCTTGAAAAAAAAAATTTTGTTGAAAAAAAAAATTTTTGTGGAAAAAAAAATATTGTTGAAAAAAAAAAATTTATAAAAAAAAATTTTTTAAAAAAAAATTTTGAAAACAAAAAAAATTTGTAAAAAAAAAATTTTGGTAAAAAAAAAATTTGGGGAAAACACAATTTCTGTCCAAAAAAAAAAATATTATTTTTTTTATTATTATTATTTATAGAAAATTATAGAATGCCTATTTAAATTCCTACGTACTGCGTGACAGAGTCAGTGAATCAGTGTCGAGGGTAAATATATATTAAGAAGATTCATTTGATCCCACTCATAAATCGTCGCCAAATCACGGTTAAGTGAGTTATTCATCGTTCGCCTTTTGTCCTCTAACTCCGAGGGACTTGGTCGATGATCAAATAAGTACGAATGACAGAGGTTGCTGTCATCCGCAAAGGAGTAGATTGGGTTCACAGTCTGCCCCAACAGGTCGTCAATGAAAATAAGAAATAGAGAAGAAAAGAGGACAGGCAGGAGGCTCTGGTCAGACTATGCTCGTTGGATGAGACCCAATCTATAACAACTCGTATAGAGCGATGCCCGAGAAAACTCGATATGAATAGAGGGAAGGTATTACCGACATCAAATGCAATACGTTTTCATATGAGTGCTCCGTGCCAGACAGTATCGAACGCCTTGGAAAATATACAGAGCTACGACCTTGTTTTCACCAAGAGCGTGAATCATCAGGTCTCCAGTAGATCGAATTCTACGGAAGCCATATTGTCGATCATTGAGAAGGCCGTTAGACTCTAGATACTTAACAAGATGGTGGTTAACCATGCTCTCCATGACCTTCGAGAGAGCCGAACATATTGCAATTGGATGGTAATTCTAACCTTTCTTGGGGATCCGCTGAACATTGGCAACTTTCCAACCTGAAGGGTAAATACAAGGTACGGTACTACATTTTGAAAAGATTGCACAATGGAAGAGTTAGCGTCGAAGAGCACATACATTGTTTTGTTTACGTTAAGATCTGAAAAAAGGATATAGGACAAGCCAATTTCAACATACTATTTGACAGAGATATTGGGACAGTTTTTTTGTAAATATAAATGACAAACCATTTTTCCATTAATCGTTGACTTGTGTAAATTTAGTGTGTAAATCTAGTCCAGTTGACCATATCTGTGCTGTGGCTTCAATAGATTTTTTTTTGTATCTCCTCTACATTACTCCACTTCAATCTACACTACAATCCAGCAACAGCAATTTTCGGACAACATTTGTTGGCGAGAGCTTTTTTCTATTCTGTGACTTTACAACATGTCCCCTTAATTCATTAATTAACTATTGAAAAGAATACATAGAAGGATCTATTTTTACAAAAAAAAAAAAATAAAAGACGTCTATCAAAAATCAAAGTAACCTAACTGATTAACATCTTAATGCAAATCCCATTGAACCCAGTGCTTTACTGCCTCATTTCCTCCAGTAATAACGACCGCAGCCTTCAAATCTCCTACTCACATATCTAGTAGGAAGTAGACGAATGCAATGGTCTACACTTTTATAGCAAAAAAAAACCCCAAAAAAAACATGAACCATTTAAACCAGAGATTCCCATCAACAAAGCCGCCAGCCGACCCACGCAATTTGCTGGGGAAACAACCGACAACATGGCCACGGCTGCATTGGCTACTTCAGCTATTGCTGCTATTGGGTTGTCGTTTTCATATCATCTCGCAAATAAACCACATCTGTATGCTACGGATGTCTGCATATTTTAGGCGAACCCCGTTTGGACAGAGACCCAGAGAAGGCAGACGGGAGGGGATGGAACGGCAGGGGGGGCATTAGTTTGAGCAGTTGAAATGAGTGGTGGGCTATGCAAACATGCGGCTTTTATCAAATGTACAAACAATGCTTTTACATGGTCATGTATCGGACAGGAGGCACACAGACACACACACACACAAAGTTTTAGCTGTCCTCCAAGGACAGTGAATGTGAATTGTTGTACATCTGTTGGCTGTTGTTGTTGTTGCTGCCTGTAGATGATGGTGGCATCTATAGCTGCTGGTATTCCAGTGCTCCTGTCTCCACCGCCGTCTGCCGTCTGCCATGTGCGTAAAATGACATTTCCAAAAATGCCATCACCGAAAGACAAAAAAAAAAAACATCCGTATGCCAATGACAACCGGACCAACACGACATTAGGCTTAGCCACGAAACATACTTGCTAACACAATGTGGACCATTATCATAATTAGCCCAGCATAACACCAACATTTAATGAGGCTACAACATCAGCAGCAGCTCTACCAGCTATAGCTGCAGACATCACCACAATCAAAGGACCGCTGGGGATTTTTATTTTGCCAACAAAACAACAACATCTATCAACATTTAGAGTTCAGCGGCAATGGCAGCTGGAGAGTGATCTTGAAAATAGACAGAATTATCAAAAAGTAGGTTGAATCAATCATTCACCATAAATCTCCACAGACAGGTGCAGCCACTTGTCGGACCGCATTACAGAAATTGGTGGACAACATTCGAACTGTAGGGACAAGTTAGTGATGTGAAGAATAAAACCCGGTGCACGTCGCTCATGAACAACGGAGAATATTGCTGCTGTTGCCCAAAGTGTTGAAGAAAACCCAGGCTAGGCCATTCCTCGTCGTTCTTTGGAATTGGGCATTCCACAAACGTCATTACACAGAAAAAACATATTTTTGAAATCAATTACGAAGTTTGTATGGAATTCGTCAATTCAATTACTTTTTTAATTGATTTTCTTGCAATTACAAAAGTTGTGAATTCAATTACTCAAATTTTAAATAAGTAATTGCATTTTTTACTATTTTTTACATGGATTTTTACAGAATTTCTAAGTTCAATTACAACATTAATTGATTTCCAAGCATAATTTCAATTACGACAGTAATTGAACATTTTTGGCCCGTATTTTTTTCTGTGTAGGCTTATAAAGTTCAGTTAACACAAGAACTCAAGCCCGACGAAATGGAAAACATTTTTAAAATATTAGTCACCAACTTTAATTGTGAGAAATAAATTGTCATAATTGCAAAACGATCTGTCCGTCGTGTCTTTGATTATTGGGTCCTTGAAATGCATGAAAATGATGCGGAATTCCATCGAAAAATCATCTTGACTGATCATCTAGAAAAAAGCATTAGCCGTTCGGAGCCGTCTTTAAACAGTAGGTCTTGGTCGGTGAGTATACACAATTATATCGTATTATTTTTGAAAAAAAAAATATTTTTTTTCACTTTTCTTAGCATAACTTGAAGAGACTGCAAATTTTTAAACTACTTAAGTGTTACGAAAAAAAAATGATTTTTGAACTGAAAACTTAAAAAAAAAAATTTAGGAAAATCTGATAAAAAAAATCTATTTTTTGATAAAAATCTATTTTTTTAAAAAATTTGACGTGATACAGACATTTCCACGAGTCTGCCTGCCAAAAATCAGCTCGATTGGATCACTGAAAAAGGGTTAAAAATCGGTCCAAAGGCTTTCACACAGGCCACTACGAGCTTCATACTTCAAACTTAAAAAAAAAAAAAATTCTGACGTGTACATGAAAATTGCCGATACACGTGTATTTTTATTTTTTCCCCTCTTTCCGAAAAAGTAAATTTGGTTCATAGGACAGAAAAAAATCTATTTTTTGTAACACGGTGTGCCTTTCTCTTTATTATGAAATAAACATGCGATCAATTATCTAAAAAAAATACATTTTTCTTTGAATACCAAAATAACACATCTTGTTGGAAAACCCTGTATTATTCTTTTGTTTAGCTTATCTTCCAAAGCTCTAATTAAATTTCCTCCTTGGCTACTTAGTGTGTTACTTCCAATTACTTAATTTTAAATCTGTTCTCCTAATATCTGCCATTTTCACTACATTTTCACTACACTTCTCAGTCCTTTTGCCAACCAACATGTAATTAATATCAATCATACGCTCCGGACTACAAACTCATAACAGCCCTAACTAGGTTAATTGTCAACTAAATTTTCAACAACATCAAAAAATATACTTTCGCATGAAACATCTTACTTGTTTTTTTTTTTCTTCAGGCCTTTTATCTAGACATTTATTAATATTTTACTACCTCTTTTACATACACAGCCGCAGAGTCACTGAACCTCATGTTGTGTTCAGCCAAAGCTTACGTTTCGTTTCTCTGTATCAAGACGACACACTCGAATACTATTTATACATTTCAAAGGCTACCATATGAATGTATATATGTATGAATGTGTTATGTATATACATATGTACCGGCGTATATTATATTTGAAGAAAAGAAAAAATTCTATAGAGTCAAACTTTATGAAATGACATCAAAGACCGGAATTCCCAGTGTGTGTTTAGATTTTGCGACGCTTTGTGACAAAGAACTTCATTACAACTTTTGTGCGAAATGCCGCTGCCTACTTTAAGGCGGTTTTAATAATAACAGGGGACAATATGGGTGTGCGTGTCGCAGTAAGGTCGCTTAATAAGAATTCTTAGCGATTTGATGGACTGAATGAAGATTTTTCCCGACCAGAAGTAAAGCAAAACTATGCAGCACAAATAAATACGACTTCTAGGGCTGAATATATTCCATGGTGTCGTATGAGTAATATAAATTAATAGCAGAGCGCCTGAGTAGGCATGTTGGTAGCGTGCCTGCCTATCAGTGTGGGGATAGTGGTTTCGATTTTCACCAGAGGGTTTGATCTGTCGCAGCAAAAATCCAGCCATTTGGTCTGTGTCACCCGGACAAGCTGGTAATGTTAAGTTTATTTTCCGATTACCACAAACGTCTCTAAAGACACTTTGAGATATCTGCAACCCCATTCCTTGACATTTTGCTACTCACAACAGGATTACAGAATATGGCTCACATTTTAAAATTGAACTGCATTTTATGCAAAAAAAAAATTGTAAAAAGTCTTATGAATAGAAAAATACTGAAATATACTGTCCACCAGAGCGTATGATTGTGGATAATTGCAAATATTTTGGGCAAACTTTACTTGGTTTTCCAAAATTTGTTAAGCCTTACCTTTCATTTCTTTGAATATTCAAAACAAAATTTTTCCTTTCACCAGCATCCAGTCGAAAATACAAAAATTCCCCCCTTGCACTAAGGCAATGCCACATAATTGTTATGGACATTAGTACATACATGGCTTGTTTCTAATGATGATTAATACACTCATTTTGAAAAATGTTTAACACAGAGAAAAATGCTGCTCGGCTGCCAAAAGTTCCACAGACAACCCGTACTGAGCTGATAGCAACCATTGTCTTTGTGATGAGAAGTGTTGTGGTGTTGGGGCGGGTATTCAAAAGTGCAACGATGGCTCATATGGTCGTTGGGAAAAAGCTAAACAATAAAACTCATATTTTTCATTTCCTTTCACAGAAAATTCTCATTTGGCAAATCTCATGTCTGATACTTTTCTGTTTCGTTGTGTTTTCTAGGTTTTTTTTTGCTTTGGTAGTATTTTCTGGTAAAACAAGGCAAATCTGCTGGAATGCAAAACACAACGAAAGGGTGACTTTCTTGAAGTGACTTTTCAACACTGGAATTCTGTTCTCTCCCATGTTGAAGAAATTCTCAAATTTAAATACAATTCATGGGATCGTATGATTAATATTAATTATGAATAGTTCGTCGAATTGGAATACAAATAAGCCTTGGGATCGTATGATGAACATTAATTATTAATATTGTGTCAGGCACAAGCTCGCAATATAAGGGCAACCCAAGCCGCCCTTACAGAAGCAGTAGAAGAAGTAGGGTAACAGTGATGACAAGTTAGGAGGAAACTCTTAATCGTTCTTAATTAGACCTTGCCTTCTCTGAGCCTAAAAATCTTAGTAACTTGCAGACCAAATCGATTTACCGGATATGACTGCTTGTTTGATCCATATTGACCTAAAAATCTTAGGAACTTGCAGACCAAAGCGATTTACCGATGATCCATATTGACTACCAGTGCAAAAAGTATGATCTGAAGGTGTTTATTTCAGTTTATTTATTTATTTTTTATCAGCTCGTGGATTCTGTTCACTGGTTTTCTGAACAACAATTAGAATATTCTAGGCTTTTACAAATAAATACACTTGATGATTACACGGGAGCGTATGATTAATATTAATTATAAGATCGTTAACGAAATCCCTATCTAAACTATTTTCAATTTTTTTTTATAACTTAATTTAAAGCTATTCCATATAATTATTTTGTAATCCTTCACAATTTGACACAACAGCCCCTATGAAGTCGAAGGACAGCCCTAGCCACGGTCCATCCATCTTTTTTGGCAATTTTAGTAGTAATTAGGAGGGACAGATTGACAAGTTCCCCTTTATCGGTTCCTTCATGGAATATTGAGGGAAATAAGTATGTAAGTGATGTAAAGGCGGGAGCAAAATCATTATTGTTCTTCTAAGGACTGAAATCATATGGTGGCCCATGAAGTTTGAAGTGATATGGTGGCGTATGATTGATAAAATTATAAACGATATGGTTGCGTATGATTAATATCAATTGTATGTACTTTGATGAAATCCGTAATAACTCTACTCCTGCTTAATCGATTTAAAATGTTTTCATTTTAATTTAAAGCGTTTGCATGCTGCTCACAGATTCGAGACAAGTTCACCTTCATCGGTTCCTTCATGGAATATTGCGGGAAATAAGTAAGTAAGTGATGTAAAGGCGGGAGCCAAATCATTATAGTTCTTCTAAGGACTGAAATCATATGGTGGCCCATGAGGTTTGAAGTGATATGGTGGCGTATGATTGATAAAATTATAAACGATATGGTTGCGTAAATTAATTTTTAAAATATTTTCTCCATCCGTCAACAAAAGCAAAATTTCGTATTATGAGATGAAAGAGTGTTCACTGCATTCCGCAAAAGTCATTGTGTGATGTGGATTTTGAGATTTGGATTTCTGTGAGAACGTCATTAGCCATGCGCAATCGTGACCCTGTACAGTTGTGATCCGTCCGCACTAGCCATGGTCTATTCGTCTTTTGGCCAATTTGTGTAGATGGAGTCGCGGAAAGATGAGGATAAGGCAGTTAGTGAAGATAACATCAGCTAAGTGTTCCTAGTTGTTCTCTGGAGACATCTTTGAACAAAATCATGGATTTCCGATTTTTAAAATACTATTAAACGACCTTTCCCTCTTTGACAAACGATGATATATAAATATGGTCCACGGGGTCGTATGGTTAATATTAATTATTAATATTTCAACAAAATCGGTCATAACTCCGATCGTTTTCTATGGATTTTCAATTTTCAAAAGTTAATTAAAATATCTCTTCAAGTTTAACAAACGCTGAAATAAAATATGAACTACAGGGTCGTATGATTAATATTAATAAATAAATAATTCTATAAAATCAGCAATAACTCCGATTGATTTCTATGGATTTCCGATTTTTAAAATACTATTAAACGACCTCTCCCACTTTGACAAACGCTGATCTCTAAATATGATCCACGGGGTCGTATGATTAATATTAATTATTAATGTTGTCAACAGAAGCAATAACTCGGATTGACTACTATGGAATTAAATAATTAATAAATTCTATTAAGACACCTCTCCCACTGTAATAAATGCTGAACTTAAAATATGATCCACAGAGTCGTATGATTAATATTAATCTTAATATATATTTACCCTCGACACTGATTCACTGATACACTGATTCACTGACTCTGTCACGCAGTACGTAGGAATTTAAATAGGCATTCTATAATTTTCTATAAATAATAATAATAAAAAAAATAATATTTTTTTTTTGGACAGAAATTGTGTTTCCCCCAAATTTTTTTATTTACCAAAATTTTTTTTTTTCAAAATTTTTTTTTTGACAAAATTTTTTTTTTCAACAAATTTTTTTTTTTCAAAATTTTTTTTTTCAACATTTTTTTTTTCCACAAAAATTTTTTTTTTCAACAAATTTTTTTCCATATTTCAACGGGCGCCATAGGCGCATTACAACTTACTAGTTATTAATATTTCCACAAAATCGGCCATAACTCGTATAGATTTCTATGGATTTCCAATTTTCATACGTCTCTCAAAGGCCACTTCCACTTTGATAAATGCTGATCTCTAAAAAAGATCCACAGGGTCGTATGATTAACATTAATTATTAATATTTCCACGAAATCAGCTAGGATGGATTTTCATGGATTTTCATGGATTTCCAACTTTTTTAAATTCTATTAAGGAGACCTCTGTCAATTTGACAAAGGCTGAACTTTAAATATTATCCACTGGGTCGTATGATTAATATTAATTATTAATATTTCCACAAAATCAGCAATAACTCCGATTGTTTTCTATGGATTTCCAATTTTCATAATTCTCTCAAAAGCCAATCCCACTTCGACAAACGCTGAACTTAAAATATGATCCACAGGGTCGTATGATTAATATTAATTATTAATATTTTCACGAAATCAGCAATAACTAGGATGGATTTCCAACTTTTTAAATTCTATTAAGGAGACATTTCCCAGTTTGACAAAGGCTGAACTTTAAATATTATCCACGGGGTCGTATGATTAATATTGATTATAAATACTTCAAAAAAATCAGCTATAAATCGGTGAGTTCTCTGTGGATTTTCAATTTTAAAAATGTAATTAAAAGAGAGATTTATGAGTTTCAATTCTAGTTCACTTCAGAAGCAGTAAAGTCGTTGGGCAACCCTTGACCTAAGCCAGTTGTATTTTCAATCGATTGTTACTTTATGATGTAGGACTTTAATAAAACCGATAATCCCATTAAACTGCTGGTCTACAGAGCAATTATTAAATTTGTCCTACGATAATAAACCCTGTAAATATTCAGGAAGTTCAAAAGCTTTTTTACCTCTACCGCAGATCAGCTCAGAGTAAACTAATTTTCAGACCTCAATCAAATACTTTACCTTCCTTTATTGAACACCCTTTACTGCTGTTATTTATCATCTGCCACATCCTATATCTGGCCGGTTGTTTTGGGCCACCGAACAGGCCATCAACTATTTCTCGTTTCTTCTCTGCCACCATTCGTTTATCATGCAACCGAAACTGTTGTCCAAATGCGTCCGTATGATTCATTTCGATCAGACATTTCTGCAACATGTTTATGAAATTGAGAAAATTATTTTTCTTCGAAACGACTCCAAAAACTTTAAGGCCAACAGCAGCAACAACACCAAACACAACGAATGTTTATGTCTATGGGCATTATATTGCCATGAAAACGTATTTGTTTCAGACCATGTTAACATGTCTTTTTTGTTTGTTTGTTTGTTTTGTTTTTGTATTCGGTCGGGCTGGAGCACAGTTCGAATAACGTTTTCATACTTGTGGTAAGGATGAAACTACAGCAATTTGTTATTGATGCAAGGACATCGGCAACAACAACAGCCGTAGTAACAACATTCGTCGCATAAATATAGGGTATGGCTGTGTGTGTGTGTGTGTGGCGGTACTTTAACATGTTGCGTGTCTGTGTGTGTGTGTGAGTAAGTATGTGATTGCTTGCTATCACTTGTGGCCCATAAGATGAAGTTCCAGTTGTGCCCATTGGTCGTGTACGTGTTGTGTCTGCCAAAAGAATGTTGAGCAAGTTTCCACTTTGGCTATTGCAGTTCAAACGTGCATGCAATTGCCATTTAATTTCCAGTTTTCGTCCTCAAACGTTGTCGTTGTCGTCGTCGTCGTCGTCTAATGTGAATCTCTAAGGACATACTCACAGTAGGGAGCACTTCAATGGATATCAATAGATACCTTGGAGATATTTTGGTAACTTAAGTTCATAGTTTCAATTTTAACAATTGCAATTGCAAAGCAGATCTCTAAACGTAGATGTGTGTGAAGAATTTCATGAGTAGTTGAGCAGTTGAATAGTTGTGTGGACTTTAAAACTTGAATATTTTCAAAAGTTGTGCACTTGATAATATTTGCATAGTTGTCTATGTTAAGGTCAGGTTTTTCTCCTACAAAAGGATTTTATTTTTTCTTGAAACCCCCTTTGTTATGGAAAATGCCTGTGTGACCATGTCTAGAAACGGCGAGGTTTTCTTTGGTTCAGTTTGATTTTATTCTGGAACCGTTGTACAAATACTAAGCCCAAGCGAGCGAATCCCTAAGACTCCGCGTACTTTGCTGAAATAGAATATACCCTAAGCTACACTTTGTATTTAATAATCGGCTGGTATTCCATTCGGTCCATGGGGTCGGTTGATTAATATTAATTATACGAATTTCGACAAAAACTACTTTAACTGTGATTTTTTCCATGACTTTTGTCAATTTCTCAATCGAATTTAAATCCATTTCGTTTAATTAATATTTTAAATGTTACATAAATCACAATATTAACATATATGACTACTGGAAGATCATTTTTCCTCGCACAACGTGAGTTGATTGTGAAACCGTTTTACCATCTACGTGGCCTTCTGAGCAGAACAAAGAAGCCCAAGCCAGCTCACTGAAGACTCCGTGTCTACAGGTACAACACAGATCTGCTAGTATTCCATACGATCCATGGTGTCGTATGATTAATATTATTTCGACAAAAACTTCAAAGGCTCCGATTTTTCCCCTTATTTTTTATATTTCTCAATCAGATGTAAATTCGTTTCTGTTCAGTAGACAGTAAACTCGGGTTTTTTTTAAATTTGTAAATTTTTAAATCAAATTTAAATCCATTCCGTTCAGGCCTTTAGTAGCGCAGTTCTTTTGTTCCCAGAATTTTATAATTTGTTAAAGGCTCCCGATCTCTTTAGGAAACCGAGCTGAGTAGAAACCACCCAATAGATTTAGTCCAAACATATAGCCCATCGACAACTAAACTCGCAATCCGATCTATCTCAGCTGCCTGGTGTTTGACTTTCTTTTACCGTCCACCCTTTGGCCCTCAATGGTTCTTAAAATTCTCATCTAGTCTGTATTGTTGGAGGCTCCCTCCATGTTTAGGAATTTGGGCAGAATATAAATCACTCACCATCCACCATGGGCGAACTCACAACATCTTTAGTACAAATATATAGTCCAACGTAAAGCTAAGCTAAATTTGCAATTCCACTAATTTTAATCTCAGCTGTCTAGTGTTTGCCTTTCCTTTTCCTTGGACCTTTTTGTATCCCTTGCGTTTCCACGTCTACATAACTATGCCTGGCTCCCTATGTCACTGTCACATTTTCAAGAGCATGTATAACAACGTTTTAAATGTTTAATTAAAAATGTGTACGTACACTTTCGCATTCCATGCAGCCAATCTCATAATTAATGACACTCATACGCACCGGTGGTCAATTTTTAAACATTTCACTAATTAACCAAAAAAAAAATGCATGCACACTATTCAAGCATAAAGTCGTGCGTAAAAGTCGATATGATGAGACCTGGCATGTGATGGGTCCAAGCTGGGAGTTACCAGATTACGAAAATCAAGAAAAAAAAAGGGGTAGACAGCCGGCGTTTTTCTTTTTATATAGTACTAGTTTTTTTTTAGCTCTATATAAAATATCCAAAAAAATTGTGAATTCCCAAAAAAAATCTCCTACGGAAAATATGGAGTTTTTCATAATTTTTAGGTAATATTTCATTTCTTGTTTTTGAACTATGAAAAATGCCCCATTTTTTATAATTTTGGGTTTGTTTTTGGGATATTTTCAAAACCGCTGTGAATCAAACATCGCGATTTTTTTTATAATGAAATTTTAAAAATTTTTCGAATTCAAAAATGAAAAATTGGCCCCAAAATATTACAATGACCAAAGCAAGACGTAAATTTGGGGTGATTTTTCACATTTTTCAAATGTTAGAATTAATATTTTAAAAACAAAATCGCAATGTATGATTCAGATTTGTCTTGAAAATATCGCAAAAAAAAAACAACAAAAAATTCCCCGAAATTAAAAAAATCGGAATTTTTTAATAGCTCAATTTTTGGAGCGATGTATGAGTTTTTCATTTTTTTTTTGGGTTTGTTTGACATTTTTATTTGAGTTTTTTTGAAATTGAAAAATGAAAAATCACCCCAAAGTTTTAATTTTTGTTGTGGTTATTTTTCATAATATTTGAGGGACTTCGCATTGGGAAATTGTTTAATAGATTTTTAAGAATTTTTGGAAAAATTTTCATATTCGGCTTTTGGGGAGATTTTTCATTTATTTTGGGGCATTTTTCACTTTTTTGGGGGATATTTTTCATAGAGGCATTTTTTCGTTTCTTTTTTTTTGCCATCTATTTACAAAAAATTCCCCAAAATTAAAAAAATCGGAAATTTTTTATAGCTCAATTTTTGGAGCGATATATGAATTTTTCATATTTTTTTCGGGCTTCTTTGACGTTTTTATTTGGGTTTTTTTGAAATTGAAAAATCACCCCAAACTTTTCATTTTTGTTGTGGTTATTTTTCATAATATTTGAAGGATTTCGCATTGGGAAATTTGTCATTGTTTAATAGATTTTTCAGAATTTTTGGAAAAATTTTCATATTCGGCTTTTGGGGAGATTTTTCATTTATTTTGGGGCATTTTTAACTTTTTTGGGGGATATTTTTCATAGAGCCATTTTTTTCGTTTCTTTTTTTTTGCCATCTATTTACAAAAAATTCCCCAAAATTAAAAAAATCGGAAATTTTTTTATAGCTCAATTTTTGAAGCGATATATGAATTTTCCATATTTCTTTTTGGGTTTGTTTGACATTTTTATTTGGGTTTTTTTGAAATTGAAAAATGAAAAATCACCCCAAACTTTTAATTTTTGTTGTTGTTGTTTTTCATAATATTTGAGGGATTTCGCATTGGGAAATTTGTCATTGTTTAATAGATTTTTCAGAATTTTTGGAAAAATTTTCATATTCGACTTTTGGGGAGATTTCTCCTTTATTTTGGGGCATTTTTCACTTTTTTGAGGGGATATTTTTCATAGAGCCATTTTTTTGGTTTCTTTTCTTTTGTCATCTATTTAAAAGACAATATCATAGTACTCCTTGAGACCATTTGATAGCCCCGCCAAAACCTTGCTCAAGCTCCACGCGTTTCTAAATTAAAATCTCCAAGCAATCGTTGCCATTTCTTCATTTCACCCCACAATAATAACAGATTATCCCCTTATTACTTAATCTAAAGTAATTGCAAATGCATTTAATTATAATCCCTGTACATATGTATCAACATGTCATTACATAAAATATGAATTGATACATTTGCCAGCTTACACAGTCTTCCCTGACTCCTTTCATATATGCGCCAAAAACTTTCATTAACACAGCCCCTCCCCCAACCCCCCCCTTTTAGGAGAAATTCAAATCCATGGAGTGCCATTTTGTTGCCAAACTGTTGTCTGATTAGGGATCATTACGCACACACATGCAACGCCATTGTACAAGTGTTCAGAAAATGTAACACAACTTCGACATATCCTCGAGTGCGGGCGATTGCAACAAGAACATAATTTAAATATTAATTTTGTAATTTTTCAAATGCTTACTTGCAATCAACAACTTTGTAAACTTTTGCAGTTGTAAGTTGGTGGAAGGAGATGGGCTGCGGGGGAATGTAATGCGTGGTTAGTTGGGAAAGTTTAAGGAGTTCTGAAGCAAACAGATAGCTGATGTAACGTATCATTGAAGTTGATGCCACAGTTATATAGTTATAATCCCAGTAATCCTCTGGCTCTAGTCCTCTGGTCGAGTCTTGTAGGCCTTTCTTGGAAAATATCCTTAAAGTTTGCTGAATTGAACTATTCTAGGGACTCTAGACCAATCCACGTTGGCTGTGGACGAACACATACTTGTTTCCTTTATCCGTTTCCTTGAATTTGTGAAATATTGGCTGGTCGTAAAAATGTATTTGCCACGGACAGGATAACCTGATGGGGAATGTCTCTCGAATCAGTGAGAGGTGCACAATATAATTTGTATACTCACTGGCTGAGACCTACAGGTAAAGCCGGCTCCGAAGGGCTATTGCTTTCTTAGGGAAGTTGTACATGACTTGGAGATTACTCTCATACTCGAAAAAGTCACCAGCATTTACGAGGTGGAAAGTAGCAGCTGAGAAATATTTTGAGACTGGATTCTGCTCTCTGGTAGTCGTATGTGTCCTCACCACAAACTCATTTCCAGTTTTCAGAAGAGCTTAACAAAATATACACCAGAGGGCTGAATAAAATGCCCTTGCGGGCAATAGAAATTACACGTTTCTATAAAGGCGGTTGGGTGGACTTTGGACTGAGAACTGTCTTTTAGGGAGAAATTAAGTTGTCAAAGATGCCCGATAGCTGGGAAGAAATAAAAGAACTGCTGTCAATATCGATAATCATAATATCTTCTGATGTATTTTGGCTCACTGAACTTGCAACAAATATTTCAAAATTCAAGGATATAATTTTTTTAATTTATTTCCTTTAATACCATTTGCCGAGTAACTTCGCTTCACGACGACCCAAAAATGCTTTAGTTTTGCCAACTGTGACCGCAAGATTTTCACCGTTTTTGTGGTGAATTTTAATAATTTCAATGCGTTGTTGAAGCGTGTATCCAGTTCCATTTTTAGTAATGGCGTGGTTTTCTTCTTTGTCAAATGTCAAAGACTAAAAGCTTCAAAAGTGACAGCTACCGAAGTACTGGGTGATTCAAAATAACACCTCTTGTTGAAAACCCCTTCGTTACTTTGACAGTTAAAACGAGGAGCAATGAAAAACAGCATTTTTTTTAAAGTGTGATAGTTTTTCACCAAAGAACAGTCATAACTTCTACATTAATCCATAGATATCCCTTAAATATTGCTTGTTTTCTTCTATAGCAACTCGGAAATAATATAAAATTTTTTTTCGATTTTTTTTTTAAATATTTAATAACTAGTAAGTTGTAATGCGCCTATGGCGCCCGTTAATTTGCTTGAGAAAGTATTTGTTACTTAATTTTAAAAATTTTGTAAAAAATATTTTGAGAAAACTATTTTGTAAAAAAAAATATAGAAAAAAAATAAAATTTGTGGAAAAAAAATTTTTGCTGAAAAAAAAAATTTTTGTTGAAAAAAAAATTTATGTTGAAAAAAAAAATTTTGTTGAAAAAAAAAAATTTATGTTGAAAAAAAAAATTTTGTTGAAAAAAAAATTTTTGTTGAAAAAAAATGTTTGTTGAAAAAAAAAATTTTTGTGGAAAAAAAAAATTTTCTTGAAAAAAAAAATTTTAAAAAAAAAATTTCTTGAAAAAAAAAAATTTGGAAAAAAAAATTTTTGTAAAAAAAAAATTTGTAAGAAAAAAAAATTTTGGTAAAAAAAATTTGGGGAAAACACAATTTCTGTACAAAAAAAATATTATTTTTTTTATTATTATTATTTATAGAATATTTATAGAATGCCTATTTAAATTCCTACGTACTGCGTGACAGAGTCAGTGAATCAGGGAATCAGTGTATCAGTGAATCAGTGTCGAGGGTAAATATATATTAAGATTTTTTTCTTTGAAGCCACAAAAAAATCAGCCCTTGACTAAGACAAAAATTAAAAAAAAAAGTGTTTTTTTATTGACTTTAACCATTATTTTTATACAAAGCTCATATTCACAACATTTTGATGTCACACATTCACATTTAATTTGATATGTCGTATTACATGATACGATGTTTTCTTCGAAAATTATAGTCAAAATAAATACATCCGATGATAACTGCTCCTTTGACGAAAACAAATTTTAAAAAACCAATTTACTAATAATTTTTTGTTTTTTTGCCGATTTTGCGAAACTTTATGCCTGAATTCAGAAAATGTCCGGATAAATGGCAACGGCTCTCAGGCCGAAATCAGAAAAGTCGTGCAAGAAAATTTCAGACTGGGGAGAAATGTCAAAACAGCTGTCGACCTCAACACACATCTCCTATGTCAACTAATCGGATATTTGGGAAATTTAAATGCTTACAACGATTACAATGGGTCCAATGGACACTCTTCATATCCATAAACACCACTGTTGTAATTATTTATGAATGTATGAGCACAGTGTCCCATTAAACATATCTCTGTATGTGTTGGACACATCAAGTTCATGTGTGGCAACACATCATAATGTTTTGACTACCTACGTGTATGTGTGCATTTATTTACACCGGTGGCATTTAAATTATGAAATAATCCTTTGCATTTTTTTTTTTTGGTTTTACACATTCCCTAGAATCGTTAACAATAACATATTAATTAAGTCATAAATATTAATTACAATAGTAAAGGGTCAAGCAAAGAGGCATTGAGGGAGTGATGCTTGGAAACATAACAGTTTGGAACAGAATGAAGAAAAAAAAATATAAAAAAAAATTCGACGCTTTTTTGGACATAAATTAGTCTATGATTTTTCAAAACTCGTCAGTCATGGGTTTCTATACAGAGTTCGAGTTTTTTTTATTTGAAAAAACACTCCGGTGATGCTCACTTAAAATGCACTGTGTTTCATATAGAAAGTCAAGGGGGGAAAGAGGAAAAAGAGAGTAGTGTTAGTTGAAGTTTCAATTGAGTTGGAGAATATCATAGCTGACAGGAAAGACACTGGGCGCAAGAGTTTTCCACACACTAACAGTTCAGCGGAAGTATAAATTTTCTCTCTAGTGTGTCGTCTGCGATAAAAGGGGCTTTCGATGTTGCAAAGTGGGGGAATTAGTAAAATGGTTTTGGGAATAAATCTGCCATTTGGAAATGGTTACTCCGATTGGATTGCAATTTCACACAGTCCTATCTGAAGGTTGATCGAGCCTAAGTCCGGAGGATGTACCCAGTGGGAGAGCTACAAGGGTACAAATCCAGAAATATCGTTACTCAAAAAAAATAAAAAAAATTTAAATCTGCCAAATTTTTATTTGTAGTCCAATATTTTTATTCTAATATTTTACATGAATATGGTACTGGTTCAGACTTAGATGCGGTTGTATTTCTCTTAGAACAAAAAAAAATTTCCATTTTAATTTTTTTTATCGACCCCGGTTCTGATATTTAGTCATAACTCAACTATTTAAAGTCTGATGTCACTCAACCAAAGATAATTAGTTTCCCAACAGAATTATTAAAAACACCACTAAGGACATCGGAACAATATCTTTACTAAGAAAAATCTTATATACGTTGGAACTTGGAAATATAAAAAAAAAATTAAGATTTTTTGCTAAAAAAAAAATGTCACTCTCATAATTTTGTTTATAAAAATGTTTTTGTCTTTCTGAACATAACAAACGTTGGGATTTTCTGAAACATTACTAAACGTAGATAAAGTTAGCACAATGAAAGTTTAGGGTTACTCCTATACTTTCTCCCCCAGTCCCCTCCGAAGTTGACCATTGTGATCTCAGCAATTTATTTCGAACCCGTTTCAGTTATTTAGTCATAACTAAACTATTTGAAGTCTGATGTCACTCAACCAAAGATAATTAGTTTCCCAACAGAATTATAAAAAACACCACTAAGGACATCAGAACAATATCGTTACTAAGAAAAATCGTATATACGTTGGAATTTGGAAATATAACAAAAAAAAATTACGATTTTTTGCTAAAAAAAAAATGTCGCTGACATAATTTTGTTTATAAAAATGTTTTTGTCTTTCTGAACATAAGAAACGTTGGGATTTTCTGAAACATAACTAAACGTAGATAAAGTTAGCACAAAGAAAGTTTAGGGTTACTCCTATACTTTCTTCCCCCAGTCCCCTCCGAAGTTGACCATGAACCACAATTTATTTCGAACCCGTTTCAGTTATTTAGTCATAACTAAACTATTTGAAGTCTGATGTCACTCAACCAAAGATAATTAGTTTCCCAACAGAATTATTAAAAACACCACTAAGGACATCCGAACAATATCTTTACTAAGAAAAATCTAATATACGTTGGAATTTGGAAATATAAAAAAAAATTAAGATTTTTTGCTAAAAAAATAATTTAAAAAAAATAAAAATAATCACACACTTTTGTTTATAAAAATATTTTTTCTTTCTAAACATAACAAACGTTGGGATTTTCTGAAACATTACTAAACGTAGATAAAGTAAGCACAAAGAAAGTTTAGGGTTACTCCTATACTTTCTCCGCCAGTCCCCTCCGAAGTTGACCATTGTGTTCTCAGCAATTTATTTCGAACCCGCTTCAGTTATTTAGTCATAACTAAACTATTTGAAGTCTGATGTCACTCAACCAAAGATAATTAGTTTCCCAACAGAATTATTAAAAACACCACTAAGGACATCCGAACAATATCTTTACTAAGAAAAATCTAATATACGTTGGAATTTGGAAATATAAAAAAAAATTAAGATTTTTTGCTAAAAAAATAATTTAAAAAAAATAAAAATAATCACACACTTTTGTTTATAAAAATATTTTTTCTTTCTAAACATAACAAACGTTGGGATTTTCTAAAACATTACTAAACGTAGATAAAGTAAGCACAAAGAAAGCTTAGGGTTACTCCCATACTTTCTCCCCCAGACCCCTCCGAAGTTGAACATTGTGTTCTCAGCAATTTATTTCGAACCCGCTTAAGTTATTTAGTCGTAACTAAACTATTTGAAGTCTGATGTCACTCAACCAAAGATAATTAGTTTCCCAACAGAATTATTAAAAACACCACTAAGGACATCGGAACAATATCTTAGCTAAGACAAATATTGTAGGCGTTGGAACTTGAAAATATAAAAAAAAATTACGATTTTTTGCTAAAAAAAAAATGTCACTCACATAATTTTGTTTATAAAAATGTTTGTTTCTTTCTGAACATAACAAACGTTGGGATTTTCTGAAACATAACTAAACGTAGATAAAGTTAGCACAAAGAAAGTTTAGGGTTACTCCTATACTTTCTCCGCCAGTCCCCTCCGAAGTTGACCATTGTGTTCTCAGCAATTTATTTCGAACTCGCTTCAGTTATTTAGTCATGACTAAACTATTTGAAGTGCGATTTCAGTTCAGTGCAGATAATTTATTTGAAAACAGAATGGTTAAAAATATCGCTAAAGACTTCGCATCAATATGATTATTAAGAAAAATGTTATAGTCATTGGATCTTGAAAATTTAAAAAAAAAAAAAAAGGATTTTCTGCTTAAAAAATGGTGCTCACACACTTTTGTTTATAAAAATGTTTGTTTCTTTCTGAACATAAGAAACGTTGGGATTTTCTCAAACATAACTAAAAGTAGATAAAGTTAGCACAAAGAAAGTTTAGGGTTACTCCTATACTTTCTCCCCCAGTCCCCTTTGAAGTTGACCATTGTGTTCTCAGCAATTTGCCACCATGGACCACAATTTATTTCGAACCCGCTTCAGTTAATTTCGTATAACTAAACTATTTGAAGAGCGATTTCACTCTAGTAAGGATAATCAGTTTGGAAATAGAATGGCTAAGAACAACGTCAAATACATCAGAACAATATCTTTACTAAGAAAAATGTTATAGTCGTTTGAAAACAAATTTGAAAAAAAAAATATTTTTTTTTGCTTTTGGTAGTTCAAATATTTTATTCTTTCTGATTATAAAAAAAGTTGAGATTTTCTGAAACAAAACTAAATATAGATAAATTATGCAAAAAGAAAATCTCGGACTACCGCTATACCTTTTCCCCCAGTCCCCGCCGAAGTTAATCTCGGGCATCTGGCTTCACAAATGGTCCCACTAAGCGTAAACTTAAAACTAGTATCGCAAATGGATTCCCGCCACTTACATGGGTCCGAATTCGAATCTGTGGTGAATACTTTCGACACATTGCTTCTCACCACACTCAGATAACGAAAATCAAATCCTTTTTGGATATCTTGCACAAGTGGGTGCAAAAAGTGATTCCTAGTAAAGGTGGACTCAAATGAAAGGACAAATTGCAGCAACAAAAACGAGTCCTCCAACTTTGGATGATGATTTCTGCACCTACAACATATTACAGAAAATATTAAATAACGATTACACCAAACAAATGCTCCACTTATTCATTTTATCGTTTTAGCTTTCCTGTAATCAATTAACACATTTATTTAATTTTTCTTTATTAAAGAAACCCATCAATTAGTTGATTATATTGGGGAATTTTCATTAAACAAATATTTTCATTAAACAAACCCCAAGTTTTTCTTGTGTCTTGCTCTGGAACAAAAAGTTTCAGTTGTTTGGTGTGTCCTTTTTGTGTTTCCTCAATGCACAGTTTTTCCTCCGAAGAGTTGCTATGGTTTCATTTGAGTTTTCAGTTCTTTCTCTTGTCGTCCAAAAAAGAAGATGTCAAAGATGATGGATTAGATTACATGTGTCGGGTCACTGTTGAACATATCCACCACATGTCCAATGTTTTTGTTGGTCTCGTTAGCCGCTTAAAATGCGATCAAAATATGGAAAAAGGAAATATTATTTCTCAGCAATTTGTATAGCAAAAGGTGGCAACTAAAGGGTGATTTGTTAAGCAGCGGATTTAGACTCTGCGGGGCGTCTTGTTGTGGTGTGACTCCTGTCGCCAAGGATAGAAGAGTTACCCGGTTTTCAATGCTCTAATCTTCGGTTGGCTAAGAAAACTCCATTTGATCTTTCCTTGTCCAATGTGTGCGGCCTTTGATCGCTAATTCCATCCGTACGGAAAGATCGCGGCGTGGACCACTGGAGGAGAGGTTTTAATGTTGTTTAGGTGAGACAGAGTGACTAACAGCCTTGAGCGGATGCGATGGCAATGTTGAGCAGACATTGATTGGATTAGTTGACGGTGATGCAGATTGGCCAGTGGCGTTCCACTAACACTTCGGCGATGTTGATCGATTACACCGTGTTACAAAAAATAGATAGATAGATGTATCTCTTCCTCTCTTCCTCTCTTCCTCTCTTCCTCTCTTCCTCTCTTCCTCTCTTCCTCTCTTCCTCTCTTCCTCTCTTCCTCTCTTCCTCTCTTCCTCTCTTCCTCTCTTCCTCTCTTCCTCTCTTCCTCTCTGTGGGATAAGGTAAAGATCTTATGTTAAATTCATTCAACGATTCAGATCCTTAAGGTCCTTAAGGCATTCGTGAGATATAGCCCGAAACCATTACCATGGCCTGGGAAAATTGCGTTGGCATAAAGCGTTACTTTAAAGAGATCTTGTTCCACAGATAGATTTAATTTTTGCTCGTTCAAATAAAACAAATTTCCAAAAAAAAATAGTTTTGGACCTTTCATCATTTCATTGCAGTTCCAAGTAATAGGTTCCGCCATTAGCTTTGGGGGAGATGATAAATCTCTCTTGGAATCGACTAAGCAAAGGAACTTTGTTTTCCGAAACTTTTTAATCGTTTGATTTGATTCTGGACCCTTGTGATAGGTTGAGAATCAAATTAAAAAATTTGTAAAAATAAAACATAAAAATTCAAAAAAAAACATTGTTTCGTCGCGTCCAAACGAAAAATGTAAAAATAAAATATTTTCACGGAACTAACTGCCTGTTTCCGTAAAACGAATTTGTCGGTTCCTTACAAATTGTCAAAATTGAAGGCACTCTAAAATGGACTTGTATCAGTAAAGAGAGCTGATTCTTTGGGGAGTGTGTTCCATATGTCGGTATCTAACATATATCGGAAAACCACAATGGAATAATGTCTGAAACCCATTTTATAACGCTTCCAATATTGGAAATTTGTAACGAACGAACAAATTCGTTTTATGGAAACACACAATAAAACTTTTTTTTTGTGGAGGACCGTGGTGTTGTAGCAATTAAACCCAGTTTCGAAACCTGGTTTACCCGGCATGTAAGCATGTAATTTTTGTTATCAACTTCTTGACTTTTGGCCAATGGCACATGATTCTGGACCACTGAGCGTTGCTGGCCTGTAAATGTCTCATGATAAATGGAGCTTGGCTTTTTGTCACAATTGCCGTTTGCTGCCTTCGCTCTCCTCGAATAAATTGACAAATGTTTGGTTTAATTGTAACATTATCTCTGTACCAATGGCCTATTCGAAATATTTGTAAATCCGTGACGTCTAGCATATCCAATTGAATGTACGGCCATCTTGCCCCGCTGCCCCCCCTAGTGGGGTGATGAATGATACGAAACCTCCATCGGCACATTCAAGTTGCTGGTATTGTGCAATTGAAGCACGTCCAACATTTTAACACCTTTTGCAACCACTTGCAACACCTTCGATTATTCTCACCACCTCCACCAACAGAACGATGCGGACGAGGTCTACGTTACGTCACACCATGCCCCCTTCCCCACCATCGTACCACTTGAGTTTTGATTGTGGTGGCTGTCGAAAACAAGTGTTTTCTTAAGTGTTTGTGAGGGGGGTCTTTTGTCGCCTTGTTCTATAGAACGTTAGTTGGTTTTCTATTAAAGAATATCCTTAAATAAATAAATAACAAAAGAAGACAGCCAGCCACATTGCTAACGTGTTTTGTTTTTGTTGTTGTGGAAACCAAAGAGAAAGCGGAAATGTTGTTGTTTTTCTAGTTGCCAACATATTGTCACTTTGTGTTTGGCGTTTATGTTTTGTGTTCGAAAACGAGCCATGAGAAAGGCAAGCCGAAAGACAAAGGACGATAGCCACCAAAGGCCTCCACAACTACTTGGATGAAAACTATAACTGCAAGGATATCACAAACTTGTTGGCCTCTTTTTCCGCAAGACTTTTGTGGAAAACAAAAAAACAGAACACACACGAAAGTTACTCACACATGCATGCAAGCATGTGAGAGAACATGCAAAAGGTATGTTTGACATAGTCCCCCCCCCCCCCCAAACACACACTACTTCTTTCACTCTCTAGCAAGTCCTGTGACAGGAAGCATGGAGAGGGTGCAAAGCGCCACAATACTTCCACAGGAAACGGAAAATGTTGTTGTTGTTTGTTGTTATTTTTTGACCGTGTGTTTTGGGTTTTTTTTAGAAAAATAAATTCCGGCATAAGTTAGCAAAGTTGGAGGTGGAAAAAGCCTTGCGAATGGGGCAGACAGGCTGGCAGTAACCGTGCCCAACAAAGTTACTACTTTTTGGCAATGGCTTCTCTGGGAAACGGGAACGTGTATACTTTTTCCCCCCCAAAAAAAAAAGCGGGTGAATAATATATGTGACGGTGTGACTTGACTCGGCACGTTGTATAAACTCCTGCTTCTTTTATTTTCTTTGTTTGGTTTTGTTTTAGCTCATTTGTAATAATGTTGTTGTTGTTGCTGTTGCTGCATGTTTTCAGGTTTTTGACTTTTAAAGTTGTGTTGTTCTTGTGACAAGCCAAGCAAGTGCCAAGGACCGGCAAATAATCTAAAGCAAGCGACTTAAGATAAACAGCAACAACGGAAAAGGTAAAAAAAAATTAAAAAAACATGTTGCACAATTACTTGCTGGAGAAACTAGAAAAAAAACAACCAAAAGCGAACATGGGTCCAGTTAAAGATAATACAAATACGATAATGCGATAATTTCCCATGTATTTAATTTTACCGGCAGTCTGTAATTCCTACAAACGCACCATTTAGAGTGATATACAGGGTTTTCCAACAAGAGGTGTTATTAGGGCCGACGAACTGTCTAAAATGGAAAGGGAATCCGAACATAAAACTCTGCAATTGTTTAAATCTTTTCTGGAGACAAAAAAGGAGTTAGGGGAATGGATGACGACGACCCATGCCTGCAGATGGCAAGAGAAACATGTGGGGGAAGAATCACAAAGGAAACCTGGGAACATGTCGATTATAAGAAAACAAGGAGAATACTCGGGTTTAACAAAAATGAGCTGAGCAAGCTAGTTGGGATCATCACAGGACACTCTAGCCTAAGGGCACACTAAGAATCACTAAGGAAATCTGGGGAAATCTCGATTATAAGAAAGATTTGGGTGTTTGATCAGACATATTTAGTCCATTAGACCACGGAATGCTGTCTGGCAACCTTTCTTTGGAACATATGGGGACTCGTGCAGTAGGCTGTCCAAAAACAAAATATTTATTTTTATTTATTTATTTATTATTAATTACAATACAAAGTAAATTTATATACTAATTTTTGGGTCCAAGGGTAAAGCGGGTGACACAGACCATATGTTTAGATTTTTGCAGCGACAGACCAAAGCCTCTGGTGGGAATCGAACCCACAACCCCCACGCTGATAGGCAAGCACGCTACCAACTCGCCTACTGGGGCGCTTAACAAAATATTTATTTTGGCTCAACCTAATTTTGATAGCTTATGGTGATAGCTTATTTTTGAGTGTTTTTTCAATTTTTTTTTGGAAAACCGTTTTTATTTTCGAAAAATTTGGGTCTTCTGAGGTTTCGTATTTCAAGCACAAGTTGGTCCATAAGAAGCATTTTCAAACTCGTTGAGTCATCATTTTAAAACAAAAATGTGCAAACTTTAATTTGATGTATATAAATCATAAGTTTTGTAATTTTTTTTTTTTTGCTCGTTTCCCTATCAAATTTGCGATTTTTTGGAAAACTTTACATAAACCACCAAAGAAACGTTGCATAACTTTTAAAAATTCCATGAAATTGTAAAAAACTAATGATGCCGTTTCAAAGCTGGAAAAATTCTAAGTAATTTTGAAGAAAAAAAAATGTTAATTTTTCTCTTGCCGTTTCAAAGTTGTGGCTGCCCCCACATATTTCACCTTTCTTTCTTGTCTACTCGGTAACTGGAAAACACGTCGACCCCTCATCAAATGACATCAAATCGATGCTGTGATGGTGAGGCTGATATGAAACAAAGCAAATGAAAAAAAAAACAATCCAAGGATATCATGTCTTTAATTTGTTGTGTCGCATGTTCTCTCTTTTTCCGTTGAGGGGAGTTGGAAGCTGTGCCTTGAACGGTTAGATGAGCGATAATATGTGGTCACATTTGACATCATTACAGACAATGTCGCCTCTAATTGCACACGTGTTAATCTGTGGCAAATCTTAAGTGTTAATCTATGGCACAACGTTGGCCATTAGCGGCGATGTGGTGGTAAATGTTGCCTTAGTCAGTGTTTTTTTTTTTTTTTTTTCAAAAATGAAGAAAGAAGTGGACTGAAAGATAACTGAGTAGATTTGCAAAGAATAAGGCGGTAAGACTGAAGCTTGGCTTGGCAGACACAATATTAATTGAGGCTGGCCCTGGTTAATGGAAATCATAGGAAAATCTCTGCTAATCAAATGAAAAATCATTCTATGAGATTCACAAGCAAATGGAGAGTTGTGTCTTTCTGGTTAATGGAAATAATGGGGAAATCTCTGCTAATCAAATGAAAAATCATGTTATGAGATTCACAAACAAATGGAGAACTGCATCTTGGTTTTTTCTGCCTCTTATACACGATATTTTTCTTCTGATGCATATTTTGGTAATTATACTGCCGATAAAAGTAGAAAACACTAGGCAACAACAAATAAATTGTGTAATAAATTTGTTTATTCTACGAATAGATTTCTTTTTTTTTTTTAATTCCACTTTAGTTACGACATTATTTGTCATAATTCGGAGACTGCTAAAATTAATTTTATAAAATGTATCAATAATTTTTTTTTTGTTATCATTGGCTTTGCTGGCTTTTAATACGGATTTAAGGCAAAATATTTGTTTTTACTTGATTTTTCGTAAAAGGGGTGCTCGATAAATGTTAAAATAAATGTTAAAAAAAAATTATTAGTAAATTATTTTAACAGCCTGTTTTTATAAAACGAATATGTCTGACGCGAACAGAAACATCTGTAGCCGAAACGAAACTGAATTGTGTTTCAACAACTCCAACGAATCCAATTAGATAATACACACAAAAATACATAAGAAAACAAGTTCAATTAGAATTTAACTGAGACTTTCGTGTTACAAAAATCCAAACTGACGAAACAGAATTTCTGTTCGTTATTTTAACAAAACGAAAGAGCCATTCGTTGTATAAAAACAGGCTGTAAGTCTTTTCCTTTAGATGCTTTGTCTCTGAATAACAGTTTCGGAGTTATAAGCAAAATTCAGCCACAACATTTATTCTTTTCTTAAATTTACAAAAATTAGACGAACCAATTTTGCTGAAATAAATTTTAGAAAAATTTGCATTAAATTATATTTTATATTTACCTTAAGTGCCTTTCAATTTGAATAACAGTTTTATATAAACAAATATAAGGCAGATTATTTATTTTTTTGAAATTTTTCAAAACAGAAAATAAATTTAAAAAAAAAATTATCAGTAAATTATCTTAATATATATTTACCCTCGACACTGATTCACTGAAATAACGAAAATTTTTTTTGAAAAAAAAATTTTTTTTTCAAGAAAAAATTTTTTTTTCAATAAAATTTTTTTTTTTCAACAAATTTTTTTTTTTTTCCACAAATTTTTTTTTTTTCAACATAATTTTTTTTCCGTATTTCAACGGGCGCCATAGGCGCATTACAACTTATATTTAATATTTACCTTAAGTGCCTTTTAATCTGAATATCAGTTTTGGTAAAAAAAATTTTTTGTAATTTTCCGGAAACGACATAATTTTTGTCGATTTGGTTGAAATAATTTTTAAAAAAATTATTATTAAATAATTTTTAATATTTACCTTTCGTGCCTTTTAATTTTAATAACAGTTTTGGAGTTATAAACAAATTTAAGGCAAAATATATATATTTTTTAATTTTTCGACAACAACACGTCCGATTATTTTGAAATAAATTTTAAAAAAATTATGAATAAATTGTCTTTAAGATTTACCGTTTTGGAGTTATAAACAAATTTAAGGCAAAATATATTTATTTTTTTAATTTTTCGATAACGACTCGTCCGATTATATTGAAATAAATTTTTAAAAAATTATGAATAAATTGTTTTTAAGATTTACCTTGGGAAGGGAATCCGACCAAAATACTCTGCAATTGCCTAACTCTTTTCTGGAGACAGAAAAAAGAGTTAAGGGAGGAACGACCCATGACTCCAGACGGCAAGAGAAACATGTGGGGGAAGAATCACAAAGGACATCAGGGGAAATCTCGATTATAAGAAAACCAGGAGAATACTCGGGTTTAACAAAAACGGGCTGAGCAAGCTAGTTGGGATCATCACAGGACACTCTAGCCTAAGGGCACACTAATAATCACTAAGGAAATCTGGGGAAATCTCGATTATAAGAAAACCAGGAGAATACTCGGGTTTAACAAAAATGGGCTGAGCAAGCTAGTTGGGATCATCACAGGACACTCTAGACTAATGGCACACCTTTTTCGGCTAGGGCATGCAGAGAAAATGCCGAGACGGCGGAACACTTCCTGTGCCAGTGCCCCTCGTTCTCGCAGATCAGCAAAATCCAATTAGAAGAGGATAACTTAGATGACCTGTCGGCCATCAAACGAATAACGTAAAAATCTAAAGAACAAATCAGGAGCGCACAATAGGCCGAATTGCTGGCCCAGATGTATGTCAACGACATGAGATGATCCTCCGTTTCAACCTAACCTACCCTAACTAATATTAACACGACTCCAAACTTGCATTAATAGAAAATCGATGCTATTTTTATACAAAAAAAAACATAGATCTCCATTTTAAAAAGTTCACAGTCTCCCTCTAGATGGTCAGGCCGAACCAAAAGGCCATACAACTTTATATTCTCTATCGTCAGCTTCCATTAAACCAAATCGGAAGAGAACTAAAAAAAAAACAATTAAATTTCATTTCATTTCAACCTTTTCCTGAGAAATTCCAATAAGTTAAATGAAAAACAACAACAAAAAATCCGGAAAAGTTAAATAGTTAAGTTTTTCTAAGTGTTAATTTTTCTGTAAGTTTCTAATAAAGACAATCACTTATATATTCATCCAAACAGACCGACAGACGGACGGGCAGATAGAAAGAAAACAGAAAAACAGAAGAATGGCAGTAACAGCTTCAGCAGCTTCATTATTATCGACAGCAACATCATTATCATAGTTTTTGTGTATTCATTTCCGACATTCTTGCAAACGTTCTCAGCCACCCCTTGCCTCTACCTCATCATCAACCACTTCATTCATACAAAGTTTTGAAATGGCAAAAACAAAACAAAAAAAACATTTCGTTGCTTTCTTTTGGGTTAATTGCAATCGTTGAAGGAATGAAAAGAATTGCGAATCGCAAAAATGACTGCAAGAGAAAAATAAAACATGGAAATTCTCCAAGAGAAAAAAAAACAGGAAAAATAAAAATGCAACAATTTGTTTAAAATTAAGAATAACTTGCAATTCCATCGAATGAATTACTCGTTGGGGTAAAGTCGAATCTGGAAGGGACCCTAACTGGTTTAGGAATAAGCAGAAGCACGAAAGGAGGGCCTGTTGTCCTGAACACCATCTCTCATATTACCAAAGACTCTCGGTATTCCCTTACCAAGATTTCCAAGGCTTAAAGCCTTTTCAGGAGTCTCGGTAATCCCTTAACAAGGCCTAAAGCCTTTTCAGGTGGCTCATTTTAATTTATTGGACTTTGAGGACTTAAAGGATTTTTGTGGTACTAAACGACTTTGGAATCCAAAACGACGTTGGAGTTCTAAAGAACTTTGAAAACCTAAACGACTTTGGAGTGCTAAATGACTTAAAAGTCCCAACCTAGTTTGGAATCCCAATGGATTTTGAAGTCTTAAAGGACTTTGTAGACCTAGACGACTTTGAAGTGGTAAACGACAGCGAAGTCCTATACGCCTTTGACATTCTGTACGATTTTGATGTCCTAAATGCCTCTGGAGTTACATATATACAGATTTCCGGAGAATTATAACACCGTGTTACAAAAAATTGATTTTTTCTGTCCTATGAACCAAATTTACTTTTTCGGAGAGAGGGGAAAAAATAAAAATACACGTGTATCGGCGATTTTCATGTACACGTCAGAATTTTTTTGTTTTTTAAGTTTGAAGTATGAAGCTCGCAGTGTCCTGTGTGAAAGCTTTTGGACCGATTTTTAACCCTTTTTTCAGTGATCCAATCGAGCTGATTTTTGGCAGGCAGACTCGTGGAAATGTCTGTATCACGTCAAATTTTTTAAAAAATAGATTTTTATTAATTCTCAGATTTTCCCAAATTTTTTTTTAATGGTTATCGTTTCTGTTTAAGGTTTCAGTTAAAAAAAACATTTTTTTTAATTTTTTTTTTTTTTTAAATGGTTATAGTTTTTGTTTAAGGTTTCAGTTCAAAAAACATTTTTTTATTCGTAACGCTTAAGTAGTTTAAAAATTTGGAGTCTCTTCAAGTTATGCTAAGAAAAGTGACAAAAAATATTTTTTTTTCAAAAATAATAAAAATTGGGGAATATCTGAGAATTGATAAAAATCTATTTTTTAAAAAAATTTGTCGTGATACAGACATCTCCACGAGTCTGCATGCAAAAAATCAGCTCGATTGGATCACTGAAAAAAGGGTTAAAAATCGGTCCAAAAGCTTTCACACAGGACACTACGAGCTTCATACTTCAAACTTAAAAAAAAAAAAATTCTGACGTGTACATGAAAATCGCCGATACACGTGTATTTTTATTTTTTATCCCCTTTCCGAAAAAGTAAATTTGGTTCATAGGACAGAATATAAATAATCTGTAGGCATGTCCTCCCTTATTCACCTTCCGTTTCCTGCTGATCCATTGGGATTTGTCACGAATTTGTACAAATATACAAACATATTGTGGGAAAAAGAAAGATATGATTCTATTGAAGGATAACTACGGGTGGAATCTGTAAAAAATTGAGATCCTTTGATATGCCACTGGTCATCTGCAAAAGTCTGCTACGAAACATAGATTGAACGAGATAAAATTATAATTAAGATCTGAGTTCGGTGGTCTTCGAAAGGAAAACTTTAGGACAACAAAGATGGTTGAAATCTGTGTCCTCTTTTGCAGGACGTCTACGAAAAAAAAAATAATAAAGAAAAACAATAGGTAAAAGATTCCGGCTATCTTTATGAAGTAGTGCTTGACGATAGGAGTGTTTCACAACGAGGTCTGAAGGAAGACTTCAGTCGGGTATCACGAGCCCCCGGAACATGTTACGGCTTGACTGGGAACTGTGGTCCCTAAGACAGTAGGTATTTCTTACCAAAATTGCGGGGAGAGTTCTCGCTCTGCCTGAAGTTGCTGTCTCCCATAGGCAGAGATTTAAGGCAGATGTTGTGTCCCTAAAACATGTTTCCAATTGGCACCTGCGGAATTCGCCCAAGCACTATTCCTAAAGCGGACCAACTCCAAGATATCCTAAACAAATCTACACTAAAAGTTCACCTTAGTACTATGCAATCCAGTCCTCACTGTTTATATTCAAATTACTGCCGGCGAGCACTTTCCCATTGGCAACATATGCCAGGATAAACTGAACATAAACGCTCCAACCATTCCCTGATGCATCACTTGTACATTAAATTGAAGTAAATTACAAAACTACACATACACCAACAACAGCAACATATTCGCCATTACTTTAATGCTAAATGACTTTCGTCTACGGCTCCTAAGAGAAACGCACAGCACAAAGGACAACGCCAGAGAGTTGGCAAGAGGACATGGAGAAAGCTGAAAGACTTCGTTGTGTCTATACAACTACTTGAGCAGGTAACGATGAACTGTTGAGAGGTTGCACACTCAAAGTGAGCTTTTTCCGGGGGGGAGGGGGTATTTCGGGATCTGAAAGTATTTCAAAGAGTTAAATACTTACAATGGCCTCCATTGCAATTCCAGTTCTGGACAACGTCCTTTTATTTAGTTGTTTTTTTTTTCGTCTTCCATTTGTTTGTTTGTCGATTTCGAGGAAATGTTCTCAAGATTTTGCCGGCTGCGTTTTTGCTTTTTGAAACAACTGCTATCATTGCCTTTTAGGCAAAATGGCTGGCAAAAAAAAAAAAAAGAAACAGCAATGAGAGAATGAGAAGAAGAAAAGAAAACTTTGGCTGTTGTGTTGAATGTTTAACAAATTATTTTCTAAAGGGAAAAACTTTGGCGTTTGTAGCTCGGGAGCATTGGCTGGCAGGCAGCAATGGAGACGACCGAAACCATGAGGCACAACGACAACACAACACAACACCAGCGGCAGCATAGCCAGAGCCAGAGCCCATCTCCTGGCAAAACAATTGACCAGTTGTGCTGTTTGTTTGTTTCTGTTGTGTTTAGTTAAAGTTTTAAGTGCTGCGCTATAGCCAACGCGTTGTTGCATTTGAAAAGCGTTGGCAAGAAAAACAGGAAACGGAAATAGCTTAAGCAGAGGAAATCACCATTGCGTGTGAGTGTTTGTCTATAAACAAGCGAGAGCAAACGAGCTCGTGAGTGTTAGCGGAGTATCTGTAGTTTTTTAGTTTGAATTTCAATTATGTGTATGTGTTGAAAACAATAAACTAAAGAAAACTAATAAAAATTTACTGGTTCTGTTATCCCTCTTGCCACACACACGTCCATTTTTAACTACTACTGCTCCGGGTAGCCGGTCAAGCAATTGTTATCACTAAGGATAATGTATTATGGAGTCTAAGGATTAAAACACTTTGCCTGCAAGGTGTTGAATGCCATGAACAAGATTTCCTTGTTATGCTTTGGAAAAATTTGGCCATTAATGGCTGGCCAGGCAAAAACGGAGGGTAATTTATAAGGTCACACATACTTAAGAACGGGAAAACAAATAAATTTCTTAGAATTTTCAACGAAACCAATAAGTCTTTAAAACAGCACGTATGAAATGGTCACAGTCTCCTATTTGCTTTAGATTTTCTAAAAAAAAAAAAACTAATTCAAAAGTCATAAGTAATTAGGTGTAACAACAAAATCTTTCATTGCTGTTGCCTAGAGCGTATGATTAATATTAATTCAGCTACTTTGTCAGAGAAGGCAACATAAGTTGGCTCACATACAAGCAATTTTGATCATTTAAAGTGCCAACGAATCAGTCAGATGTTGGCGAAAAATATAGATAAGGAACATTTTTTGAAATACCCTAGTATATAATGAGAAAATTGACAAAAGCAATAAGAGAGAACTGCGATATAATTTGCAGGTTTTGGCTATGCCTGATAACTGATTCCTCCTTCGGACGAATCCATCTGATCCTTATGTAAAATTATATACTGAATCTGTATCAAGTGTCCTTTTTGTCCATTCAAGAAAAAAAATCTTTTTTTGTTGGCCCAAAAAAAATGTAAATTATTATCTTGATAATGGCAAGGTAATGTAGAAATTTTTTTTATTATTTCCTTGATAATGTCTAATTAATAAAATATATTTTTTTAATCCCTTTTCTTGGCACAGTAAAATTGAGAACAAATTCGAAATCATTTTCATAAGGTTTGCAAGCAAATGCCGAAAGCAAAGTCTAAGAGATCACGTTTTTTTTCCAAAAATAGCACCAAGGCCACAAATCTTTGAGGGACCATACAAAAAAGTACATGCCTTTTGGGCATAACCAATAATCCTTCAATCCTTGACTACAGCCCATTTTAGACCAAAAGGTAGACATATTTCGGCCGATGGAATTGGTTTCTGTGTGGCTTTCATTTTGTAATTTTTATTCTAATTTACAATGTTATTTTTATATTTCCCCTCATTTTTTCCAACGTATGACGCCGTCTGAGTGGCATTTCAATAAGAGTGCAATTAATATTAATCATACGTCATGTGGTTTTATCATTTTGTTTTTCTAAATGACATATTTCAAATGCGTGGTAGGCCAAGGGATGTGTGTAAAGGGAAATCCATGTTAATACGATTGAATTCGGACGTCTGCAATGTATCGCAGGGGAATTCAGTGCATAGAAAGTAGAAAAACACTGAAGAATATTTTGCGGAAAATTTGTGAAAAACATGGAAAAAAATTTAAGAAACGTGAAAAAAATTTAAATAAAAAAATTTTGAATAAGATGAGAACAAAATGTGAAAAGGGTGGAGAAAACTGTAAAAAAATTGTGAAAAAGTTGGGGGGAAAATTGAAAAAAAACGTCAGCGTTTTGTATAGGCTTAACTTCAAAAAAAGATACAAAAATGTTTTTGAGAAATTTCTTACAATTTAAAAAAAGATATAAAAAAAATATTTACACAATGGAAACTGTTTTGGCAAATTTTTTTTACAATTTATAAAAGAAACTGGTAAACAAATCCTAAAATTATATTTTTTCCTAAAAAACCAACAAATTTAGAATTTTAAAAAATTTTAAAAAAAAATTAAAAATAATTTTTAAACATTAAACGATGAAAAAAGGAGAAAAACAATGTAAATTATTTTTAAAAAATCACTTACAATTTAGAAAAGAAACTGGTAAACAAATCAAAAAATTATATTTTTTCTAAAAAAAAACAAATTTAGAATTTTAAACATTTTTAAAAATAATTTTTAAACATAAAACGATGAAAAAAAAGGAGAAACACAATGTAAATTATTTTTACAAAATGTCTTACAATTTAGAAAAGAAACTGTTAAACAAATCATAAAATTCTATTTTTTTTTTTTAAAAAAAACTTCGAATTTAGAATTTTAAACATTTTTAAAAATAATTTTAAACATAAAACGATGAAAAAAAAAATAGAAACACAATGTAAATTATTTTTACAAAATTTCTTACATTTTATAAAAGAAACTGGGAAACAAATTTTTAAATTATATTTTTTCTAAAAAAAACAAATTAGAATTTTGAATTTTAAATATTTTTAAACATAAAACGATGAAAAAAAAGGAAACACAATGTAAATTATTTTTACAAAATATCTTACATTTTATAAAAGAAACTGGGCAACAAATTTTTTTCAACAAAAAAATACGAATTTTAAACATTTTCTAAAATAATTTTTTAACAAATCCCCCCCAATCACTTTAAATTATTTACAAAAATTAATATATTTGGCATTACATCATGCCAGCATATTTTCGGCTTCAAAAATCAATTTCATAACAGAGCAGAGACCGAAACCGAGACAGACACCCACTGCAAATATTGGCCTCATATTTAAATTAGAAATTTAATTAAAATTTGTTACAAATTCGTGTCATTTTAATGCGCTTTAATTATGGTAATTATTTGGTCGGTTATAAAACAATCAAAATCAATTTATTGAAACTAAAATGAATGCAGCGCACTTGAGCGGAAGTGCCGGAATAACAGCCATCATTTATGGCAATGTCAAATTGAAATACTCTCTCACACACACACACACACATACGGACTTAGTCATAAGGACATAATTAATTATTCTATCGCAACAACAAATGCCGGCAATAGCTAGTGGCGGCAAGCATTGACTGTCGCCGCAGTTTGCTAACAATTTATGATGAAATCATTGTAGTTGAAAATGTGGGTATTTAATTGGAAAACGTATTTAACCCCCCGCCCACAAGGCACAGGGTTGTCCTGGAATATTATGAAATAATAACATTTGATAAGTTCTTTAAAATCCCCAGTGTAGGTTTAACTTCGCGTATAAGTAATATTAATGCTAATAATGTTGATCATACGCTTCAGTTTCAACTAATAGAAAAATCATGAAATTACTTTTTCAGAGCATAACAAAAGTAGTTTTCATGACGTTTTGTTTATTTTTTGATAGAACACCAAGTGATTTTTTTGTTTTTTTGGGGGAATTATATTTGAAATAAATAAATAATAATTTAAATATATTCTATATACCATTTTTTACTTACTTCTCTTGTTTGTCTTAACATTCCATGTTAGGATCTGACGGGGAACTTCTCTCGAACCAGTGAGCTATAATTTGTAGACTGACTGACCGGGACCTACTGTTAACAGCCGGATCCAATTGGCAAATGTATTTCTAGAGAAGTTTTACATAACTTAGAGATTATTCTCTTACTCGTAGAGATGCCAGCATTTACGCGGTGGAAGCAGCGGCTGAAAACTGTTTTTTTCTAAGCTGCCTTTTTTATAAATCTTAAACTGGATCCTCAGATATTAATTTGTATTCGATAGAAAATGATTTGATTGATCGCAATACCAGACGTATGAGTGATATTGTATATAATAATATTAATCATACGCTTCGTGGTGCTCCTAATGGGTAATTGACTAAAATATGTATTTAAAAAACAATAGAGAAATTATTTTTCATGAGTTTTTGGTTTTCGTTATGATCATTATTTTTTGGAAATAGAAATTACAAAAGCTAATGAAATGTTATGTATTTTTTTTAAATATTCGATTTCCCTTCTGTACTCCTCAAAATAAACCTTTGCTCATTTAATAGCATTTTTGCCATTACTCAAGAATGTTTAGGAGATTTGAAGTTACTAAATTTTAGCCGGTTTAAATCGATTCCGAACCACTGTGAGAGTGTGAAGTACGAAATAATCTACGTATGAATGATATTATCTATAATAATATTATTCATACGCTTCATAGTGCACTTAAAGAAATTGTTGACACAGTTGCCTAATTTGCATTTAATTTTCACTGTTGAGAATATTTTGATGACGATTTTTTGGTTTATTTTAAAGAGCAAACATTCTTATTACTCATGTGGCTGCCTTGGCTGCGAATCGAATCGAAGATCACAATCGAACACACACACAAAAGTGGCCAACAGAGAGCAAAAGAGAAAAACACTTGTTGGCAATCAATGAAATCATGAATTGTCCACTTTCTTCTTAATTTTGAAAACCTTTACAATCCAAACGACACAAAATGACGAATACAAAATGATATTTGCGAAAAAATTTACAACTATGGAATGGATTGTCCGATTTTTATTGTGTGTCATATTAAAGAGAACATAATAAGGAGATAAAATCTATTGATTTTGAATTTAAAAAAAAAAATCATACAATTTTTAAAAAAAAAATTTTAACTTAAATTTTTCGAAAATTTACAACTATGGAATGGATTGTCCGATTTTTATTGTGTGTCATATTAAAGAGAACATAACAAGCAGTTAAAATCTATTGATTTTAAATTTTAAAAACAAATTCATACAATTTTCCAAAAAAAAAAATTTAAACTTAAATTTTCAAATCATACAATTTTTAAAAAAAAATTTAAACTTACATTTTTCTAAAATTTACAACTATGGAATGGATTGTCCGATTTTTATTGTGTGTCATATTAAAGAGAACATAACAAGCAGTTAAAATCTATTGATTTTAAATTTTAAAAAAATTCATACAATTTTCCAAAAAAAAAAATTTTAACTTAAATTTTCAAATCATACAATTTTTAAAAAAAAAATTTAAACTTAAATTTTTCGAAAAATTAACACCTATTGAATGGATTTTCCGATTTGTATTGTGTGTCATATTAAAGAGAACATAACAAGCAGTTAAATCTATTGCATTTAAATTTAAAAAAAAAATCATACAATTTTTAAAAAAAAAAATTAAACTTAAATTTGCAAATCATACAATTTTTAAAAAAAAAATTTAAACTTAAATTTTTCGAAAATTTACAACTATGGAATGGATTGTCCGATTTTTATTGTGTGTCATATTTAAATAAATCTATTGTGTGTTAAAATCTATTGATTTTAAATTTAAAAAAAAATTCATACAATTTTTAAACTAAAATGTTTCTTTGTCCACGGCAAAGTCCTTATAGAGGCACAAATCATTTGCAGACTAATATAGTTCGATGGAAAACTTTAGATGTATTTAACAAGCATGACATCATTCGAAAGGTTTATAAAGAAAATGTTTGTTTGTTTTTTTTAAAAAAAAATACAGATTTTTTGTAGAAAACGACGAGTATTTCGTAAAAAATCAGTCTCTTGAAAAATAGCAGCAAACGATTTGGGACATCGGCCCTCGATATCCCCAGTCAGATCCATAGTTTCATGTATCGATTCCCCTTCTCCCTTTTAGATATTTCCGAACTCACTACTCATAAAAAAATATCAAAGTAACAGGAAAATACCACCGAATACCGACACATGCAACACCGATTGCTGGGCTAACGATACCGCGCTACTCCTAAAATCACAAAATGTTGATGAACGTTAAACCGAAAAACCCATAACTTTGTGACAATCTGACGGCAAATGCATATGTCATGTTGCGGATTATTATGATAAAAACATGATCATAAAAGTAAATACATGCTAACACTCATACATATGTATATACATATACATATTCTAAAAGTACATATGTGCCTGTGTATTAGAGTGGGACATGTAAAGAGTTACAAATAAAAATAGTCTTTAGTGAACTTCAAAATATAAAAGCTGATGATTAAACTAATTTTCGAATATCTGAATAAAAACTTGATACATTTTGAATAAACTCCAGAATTTAGCCGCATTTGTTGACACATTTGTTGGTAACACACAACTCACAAACTGATGTATATTCATATCCGACATCGAATTTCTTGCTTCCTTCACACCATCACCTTTCCTTCGTAGTTCCTTAATGGTGCTGATGTCACCCCCGTATTGTCCAATGACATTCGCAAGCCTTGCCGTAGGATTATTGGTATATATTCCATAAATTATGATCCTTCAAACTTTTGGTGTGGTCGTCTATATCGGGTTAAATTTCAAAAAGTTAAACCGGGCTACTCTTCAACGATCAGTCGGTTAATTATTAATCATACACTCTGGAAGATCGCAACTAATATCTGAATTAATATCAATCATAAGCTGAGGATAAACAAAATTATTATCACTCATACGCCTGGGGGGCAAACAAATAATATCAATCATACGCTTAGGTTTAACCGAATTAAAATCAATCATACTCTCCGGATAACCCCAAAATTATACAAACATCCGCGCACCGTTAACCGAATTAATATCAATCACATGCTCTGGATAAAACCAAGTAATATTATTTAAACGATCACAGTCTCAAGACAATCAATATCAATCGCTCAAGATAGACAGACAAAAGACCAATCATAAGCTCAGTGTCGGTACAGAGTTAACAGCAGTCAATAGCTCAAACACAACTGAATAAATATTCATTACTAGTAAGTTGTAATGCGCCTATGGCGCCCGTTGAAATATGGAAAAAAAATTTTGTTGAAAAAAAAATTTTTTGTGGAAAAAAAAAATTTTATTGAAAAAAAAAATGTTTTCTTGAAAAAAAAAAATTTTGTTGAAAAAAAAATTTTTCTTGAAAAAAAAAAATTTTGTAAAAAAATTTGTAAAAAAAAAAAAATTTGGTAAAAAAAAAAAATTTGGGGAAAACACAATTTCTGTACAAAAAAAAATATTATTTTTTTTTTATTATTATTTATAGAATTTATATAGAATTATAGAATGCCTATTTAAATTCCTACGTACTGCGTGACAGAGTCAGTGAATCAGTGTCGAGGGTAAATATATATTAAGATACTCTCTGGGGTAAACCGAATTAAAATCCATCATACGCTTCGGCTAACCCCAACTACTACAAACATATGCGCATGGTAAAACGAATTAATATCCAGGGTAAAACGAATTAATATCAATCATTCGCTCGGTGTATATCGAATTAATATAGATCACAGGATAAAAGCAAAGCTCTGGGGTAAACCGAATTAATATCAATCATACGCTTAGCGATAAAACAAGTTAATATCAATCATACGCTTAGAGATAAAACAATTGATAATCACATTAATCATACGCTCGGGCATCAACTGAATTAATATCAATCATACGCTCAAGGTAAACAGGAATATTTGCTGTGGATTTTTTCATATTCAAATTGAATAACCACAAGAAGTTTGTCTTATTTTCCAAGGTAAACTAAGAAGTTGGAAAATTGATGGGCTCGGGATTGAAAAATCTTCAACAGTAACAGATTTGAAAGGCTTTTCTTATTTACAAACATAACTTTTCTTACGCTAAGTGATAATCACATTAATCATACGCTCGGGGATCAACTGAATTAATATCAATCATACGCTCAAGGTAAACAGGAATATTTGCTGTGGATTTTTTCATATTCAAATTGAATAACCACAATAAGTTTGACTTGTTTTCCAAGGTAAACAAAGAAGTTGGAAAGTTGATGGGCTCAGGAGTGAAAAATCTTCAACAGTAACAGATTTGAAAGGCTTTTCTTATATACAAACATAACTTTTATTATTTTTCAGGATCTGAGTTCAATAACAGTGTGCTGGTTTAAATAAAATTATATTTTCTAAGAGAAAAAGTCATAACTTATTTTGCTATGAATGGCAAAAAAATCCATTGTTTGTTGTGTAGGAATTCAATTAAGTGACTGCCAAGGATGGCATTGCAGTAACTTTTCTATTACGGCCCATTTGTAAAGACCTTTGTAGCGGTTTCTGGCTCATCTTGCTGAAAACAATGATGGCACAAGTTCCTACGTCCCTCAAAACGTTTCTCGCTGTACTTTCTTAAAACGCCCAAGGATGTGCTTACACAAATTGCAAAATCCACCCCGGAGATTGTCAGTGTAATAAGCAACCCACATTAATGTACAGCTGAACTGTACTCATAACCGCTACATAAACATTTTGGAAAATGAGTTTGTTTAACACATAAGGGTGCTGATTCTGGGACTGGCTCCCCGCTTTTTCAGATGGCGGTTTGTATTTCGAAACTTTATGATTACGTTAAAAGTTTATATGGGATTTTCGGTTGTATTCGTAGGTCGTAACATAACAGAGAACATTTAATTGCTGTTGATGTAATGAACACTGAGCTCGAGTACCATCGACCGACAGCCAGTGTAACATCAGAAATGATAATAACATTTAGTATTTTTTTCCGGTTCATTGAAGTTTCCGTTTTATAATTTTGCATGGGGGTTTTTCTCTCTTGTTGTTCTAACCAACCAGCACAATTGCAAAAAAAAAAAAAAAGTTTGTGTAGGAAAACTATAAAACATTTGCGAAAAATGAAGGCATTCATTCAAACATTCATTCGTTTACATAGTCATTCATTTGTGTGTTGTGCGTTGGTAGTCGAAAACGGAGACGTGGAGTTAAGGAGGCGAAAGGATGCTGCCATGGAGGAGTATCATGCCAATGCTGAGGATGATGATGATGATGATGACGACGATTTATGCAAATTTAGTCACAATATTTGCCATGTTAGTGTCAGTCACAACATTTGCTGTCAAATCGTTTGTTAGATTGGATTTTAGCGAGCAGTTCGTATTGTTGTCATTCATATTTTATGGCAGCGATCGATTTAAAATCACTTTCGAAATGTTTGCCATAATACCGCAGCAGACAATTTACAATTTCAATTGATACAGTGTTGTGTAAAGTATAACAGTTTGACAGAAGATGATGTTTTGAATTTTAGTCGTAGGCGAAAGTAATAACATTTCCACTACACAAATATGGTTTGAAAAATTTTGTAGCTTTACAAGATTTGAACCAGCTTTTGGTAATCTCTAATTGATAAAATACCTTTCTCATTTTTCTCAATCATAGAATAAACCTGTGACTATAAAAAACTGTTCTAAAATTCCAAATCCGTTGGGTTTTAAAAAAGTTATGTCCGGTTTTCTTCGCAATACCTCTGAATTAATATCAATCATACGCTTAGAGTAACCACAAACTAAAAAATGTCGTTAAAAAGGCTGTTTTTGGAATTTCTTTAAGGTTAGAATTTAATATCCATAATAAATGAATCGTCTTTCTAAAGATGATCTATGAATTGGGAAAATCGAATTGAAAACCTACAGCTAAATCAGCAATCTATTAATTTAATGCGATCTTTGATATTTCGAATTGATAATCACTTTTCTAAGTCTTCTCAATTGTAGAATACACCGGTAGCTATGAAAAACTGTTCTAAAATTCCAAATCGGCCGTGCTTTTAAAAAGTTATGCCCGTTTTCCTTCAAGTAACTCCAAATTTATATCAATCATACGCTCAGGGTAACAAGCAAACAAAAATCGTTATACAAATTGTCTTTGAGCATTTACTTCCATATTAAAGTTGAATATCCCTTAAAAGAAAGCCTTATATTTCAGATTAAGCTGTGGATCAGAAAAATTTTCAATGTGGACTTTACAATCCAGTGAAACTACTGTTCTAAATTTTAAATGATGTGCTTAATTTTAATTACAAGAAATATTCGAATGATTCGCTGTTAATTTTCCCTCAAAGACCTCTGAAATAATATAAATTATACGCTCTAGGAAATCGGAAGGTTCTTCGTAAATTTTGTTAAATTTTCTATAGAAATTTCCTTTTCTATATATATATTATTTCATTTATTTAATTTTCTATAGAAAATTATTTCATTTATTTAATTTTCTATAGAAAATTATTTCATTTATTTCATTTTCTATAGAAAATTATTTCATTTATTTCATTTTCTATAGAAAATATTTAATTTTCTTTGGAAAATTCTTCATTTTCTTTGGAAAATTCTTTCATTTTCTTTGGAAAATTATTTCATTTTCTTTGGAAAATTATTTCATTTTCTTTGGAAAATTATTGCATTTTCTTTGGAAAATTATTTCATTATCTTTGGAAAATTATTTCATTTTCTATGGAAAACTATTTAATTTTCTTTGGAAAATTATTTCATTTTCTTTGGAAAATTATTGCATTTTCTTTGGAAAATTATTTCATTTTCTTTGGAAAATTGTTTCATTTTCTTTGGAAAATTGTTTCATTTTCTTTTGAAAATTATTTCATTTTCTTTGGAAAATTATTTCATTTTCTTTGGAAAATTATATAATTTTCTTTGGAAAATTATTTCATTTTCTTTGGAAAATTATTTCATTTTCTTTGGAAAATTATTTCATTTTCTTTGGAAAATTGTTTCATTTTCTTTGGAAAATTATTTCATTTTCTTTGGAAAATTATTTCATTTTCTTTGGAAAACTATTTAATTTTCTTTGGAAAATTATTTCATTTTCTTTGGAAAATTATTCCATTTTCTTTGGAAAATTATTTCATTTTCTTTGGAAAATTATTTCTTTTTTTTTTTGGAAAATTATTTCATTTTCTTTGGAAAATTATTTCATTTTCTTTGGAAAATTATTTCATTTTCTTTGGCAAATTATTTAAATTTTCTTTGGAAAATTATTTAATTTTCTTTGGAAAATTATTTAATTTTCGTTGGAAAATTATTTCATTTTCTTTGGAAAATTATTGCATTTTCTGTGGAAAATTATTTCATTTTCTTTGGAAAATTATTTCATTTTCTTTGGAAAATTATTTCATTATCTTTGGAAAATTATTTCATTTTCTTTGGAAAATTATTTCATTTTCTTTGGAAAATGGTTTCATTTTCTTTGGAAAATTATTTCATTTTCTTTGGAAAATTATTTCATTTTCTGTGGAGAATAATTTTGAATTCTCATCATATTATGAGTTAAAATGAATACATAATTATTTGTTTATTATAATTGTTATTACTATTGTTATTGTTATTGTTATCGCTGTTGATGTTGCCAATGCGGTTGTTGTTGTTTTCCCGGTCATTAATTACCTCGCCGCCATATTATGATTTTATGATTAATTGCCATCAGCTGTTGTGATAATATTCATACACGTCAGACATCAGGGACACATGTTCATCCAGACATTAGGGTGGAGTAGAGGAAATTATATTGCACTCCCATTAAAATGGGAGTAGTGCTGGGAACTGAACTCTTGCACAGGGAAGGACACTGCCAATGATAACCGTGAGTGACATAATTGAGTCTGGGGTTGAGACGCGACAGGGGTCTCTTCCCCTGGACCACTTAAACTTTCTCGCACTGTTCTCACTTTGCCCTGGGGTTACATAGTGTTTCATTACACCCCAGTAGTTTGAGTGGAACAGACTCGACATGTGAGTCAATTACACCGAGTATGAGTAACGTAACTTAATTTGTCCATGAGTTCATGGAGTTTTCAACAGTTTTGCCCACCATTTTGGTTCGACTTTAAATTCTGTGAGTGTGTGTCAACATTTAATAAGGAAATCTACTTAGACTTGGGAGTGTGAGTAGAAATCCATTAGTCCCACATTAAATATGCACATGTATGGGTGTAGCAATGCATCTGTGTGAGTGTGTGCGTGTGGGTGATTTGGGTATTTTGCATATTTATTTTGTTATTTATTGTAAATTAATGATTTTACCATAAATTATATTCTTAATTTACTATTTATCATCGATGGCAGAGTTGTGGCACAAAAATGCCACAACCCATACATCCACACACGCACACTCACTCATTGAAAACTGCAAATACACTCACACAGATACACAGACATTTTTGCCGAGTCGGAGATATTTTTATTGTTTTTAAGATTTACATTTTAATTGAATTTGAAGATTGTTTTGCCTGACAAGAGGTTAATTAAAAACAAATTTTCGGATGGCAGGGAAAAAACAAATGCAGAGCATAAGGAAGTCTAAGATTAGATTAGGCTGCTGGCGGCATTTCACACACACACACAGACACAAGCAGAGTCAATGTGTTTGCTATACCAAGCCAGCGATGTCATTAATCTTGACCGCATTTTGTCATAGAACCATTAATCTCTGCCAAGCGTTATCCTTTAAGGCGTTTGCCATGTTTCCGATGGCTTCCGACGTGAGGTTTCTTTTTCAAATAATGGATTTAAAGTAACACTTAAATGGGACATCATTAATTCGGAATGAGTTCATAAAAGTAGGACAATAAAAAAAATATCGTATTTCACTCATCAATAGGCATGACAGAGGGTAGCAAAGTCAACCATGGGACTAGGAAAGCTTAATTAAAGGCAAGCATTTCTCAATACGGGGCGACAAGTTACAGTGGAGGACAATCTTCAGTCAGTAATCATATTATGTGTGAACCGATAGTCGTAAATTCAAAAGGATGTAAATTTTTGTAATTATTATTGATATTAGAGTATATTGTTGGCTTTACAAAGACATTTCAAAGTTCCAAATCGGTCGTGGTGGCAAAAAGTTATGGCCATTTCTCTTAAACTACTTCTGAATTAATATCAATCATACGCTCCGGGTAAGCAGTAAATAAAAACCTTAATATAACGAGTCATATACTCGATTTCCGAAAATATTGAACTCGAATCGCAGAATATATTCTTGCATTGATAGAACGACACCTGAATTAATATCAATCATACGCTCAACTAGCCAGAAACAGAACTGTTTTGGAATTCCAAATCGGACTTATGTTACTCCGTTACTAACTTTTAAACCACATTTTCTAAACATACAAAAACATTGTATCCTTCATGGCTTACTCTACTTTCGATCTCGCCTGGCTGGTAGTTTTAAGTGCGAACATAAAACTAAACTGTTACATTCTGTGTACAATCGTACACCAAGGATTTTCCCCAAAAAAAAAAACGAAACATTGTCGCCAAAATGGTTGCAGTTGGTATCACATGCTGTTGCCGGAATTTCTGCTGGTGCTGCTGCTGATGTTGTCGCTATTTATGATGCCATAGCCTTGCCAAGCGTGTACAAAAATATGTCTACATGTGTCTGTGAAACAGGTCATTAGTGTCGGTGTAAATTCCTTCAATTTATGCAAAGTGACATTTTAAGTCCATGAATGAATTTTATAAATTATAATTTATGGCTGTAGGTATGCAAGTAAGGGGAAATGCAAATTCAGTGCTGGATGATAAACGCAAACGACAGGGGGTGATGAAATCAATACCCTTTTAAGATGTCGGAAAATTAATAAACAAATAATGGGAGATTTTGGAGAAGAGGAAACAACGATTTTCTCTATTTAAAGCGACCGGTAAATAAAAGTTTTCTGTTAACTTATAACATATTATTTTTATTAACTAAGACAGTCTGAAAAAATCCCAAAGTTCTATGAGGTTTAAAAACCGTCAGCCTCCTAATATCCACATAAGATTACGTACTATTATTCAAGACCTAAGTCTGATAATAATTCCAAAGTTTTTACGGCACAAGGAGGATAACTTTGTGGACTAAATATCGTTAACGTATTTTCCTAATCTCAAAATTGTACAGCGGTACACTTTCTTAAGCGACCAGTCAACAGTTTAATAGTTTTATTTCATAAAACTTCACAACACGGCCCATAATATCCACTCTTTCTACTATGTTGTTAACCGGTGCGTATGATTGATATTAATACAGCTGCAGCTGGAGAAAACCCTAAGTAACTCTGCAGCCCCAACACCCATTTGGAATTTGAAGGCAAATTACTAAAGACAACAAATGTACGATTACATTAAGTACAAACAAGAACAATAAAGTGCTCAAGTTCATACTCATTTGCGATTGTTTTTAGAAAAGTTGAGAAGTGCAGTCTAAATTTAAAATAAATTTTCCAAGATCTTGTTGAGGCTTTGTGGCTCTTGCTCACGAAGGGCGTGCACGATATTTGACTTAACGATTTGAATTGTTAAAAGGATTGAGGAGATCGTTATTCTTTCGAAGTTAATCCATGGAGTGTAAGACTGGGAACAGCTGTGAAATCCCTAAGCACAGCATGATGTAATTTTTCAGATGTACTCACTTAACGGACCCTGATAGATAAGTGGCTAATGCTTTCCTAGAACACCTCGCCCACAATCACCCCACCAACTATCCTCATCTACTACCTTCGCTTACTGTCTTAGACTACTATTCTCCCCCATTCTCCTTTCCAACTATCCTAGACTGCAATCCTAGCCTACTATTCTTGCCTATTATCCTCGCCTCCAATCCTAGCCTTCTATCCTCATCCACTATCCTCGCTTACTATCCTATCCTACTATCCTAAACTGCTATCCTCTCTCACTATCTTAGACTAGTATTCTTGCCTACTCTCCCTCGCCGTCTATCTTCGCCAACAATCCAAGCTTGCTAACCTTGCCACTTTCCCTTGCTTTCTATTCTCGCCTACTACTCTCCTGGCTATTACTCATTAAAATGTAATAGTTTACCTTTAGGAAAATCTGCAGTTTGTCCTCCGGTTCTTGGGGACTCTGCACTCTGAACCGACCTCTCTCTCTCTGGTATAAAACCATTTGTTGTCCTTATCTTTCTGTGTTTGTGATAATGCATTCTCCATATACTTCTTCACATATTTGCATAAGCATTTTATTCATATTTCATGTACGCTCTTCCTCTACCCAATCACTCTTCTTCAGCACGAAACTATTCATGTGCCAGGACATTTTGTATTCAAAAGTTTTTTTTTATTTTCAATTGTTCGACGGTTCGTTCTTTTATGATATGCAAATAAATCCGAATGCAGTGTAAACAGATATAGTTTGTTTTGTTTATGTTTCCCATCTTTCTATGGGTTGTAGTTTCTGTTATTCTACTTTTTCTATTTACATTTCTGTTTATTGATTTTTGTTAGGGTTTTGATACTTTTCCCTCTTTCATTTCTTGGGTTGTGTGTGTTTTTTTTTTCATTATTCTGCTGTGGCAACTTTTCGCATTTTTGTTAAATCAATTGTGGTTTATTTGTTAAGACAACCAGAGAAATCCATTATTTTTACATTGCATAATGCCGGCATCCCCAGAGTGGTTAAAGAACGAAATCCCCACATTCTGAGGATTATTGTAGCCGTAGTTGAGCCGCTTTCATTGTTTCTATTGGAATTATGTCAATAGCTTGTCTTTGTTTGCCTTGTAGTGTAGTCACATGAAAAGGGGTGGCTTTGTTAACGAATACATTCAAAACTATTCAAAAAAAAAACAACAACAAATATTTAAAATAAGTACTTTCCAAGTACACAGGAAGCTTTTAATGTGAAGTTAACCAGAGCGTATGATTGATATTAATTCAGAGGTTATGGGAGAAAAATTGTCGTAGCTTTGTGGAATTTGCCGGGATTTACAATTTTAAACACTTTTCCTGTCGTTCAGAGTGTCAGTCTGCTGTAAGATAAATGGTGTAGGCGACTACTGCACAAGAAACACAGGTTCAAAACCGGGAGGGGGAAATATTTTGTAATATTTTTTGGAATTACATTTTTAAAATCTTATTGGTAAATTATTTTTGAGTTTTTTTTTAAAATTTTGGAATGGAATGGAATTTTCTTAAAATATTTTGTTTTTCCGCAGTTTTTCAAATTGCCGCACAAGTTTGTCAGTATAAAACACTTTCAATGCCTTTGAGTCATCATTTCAAAAGAATAACATTCAAGCTTTAATAAAAATAATTCTTGGATACCCTATGGCTTGCAGATGTGACAAGACCGCGACGTCCCTCCATTAACGTCTACAGAATGATGGTCTCTTAAAGCCTCCCACCAGCCGTTACATTTTTGGTAGATTCTCACCACTTCTGCCAGTCAACGATGCCTTAGGACGTCATATCGCCTTCGATATCAACAAGTCAATATTTCTCTCTGAGGCTAGCGTCCAAATCCATGTCTCCCAATACAAAAAGTGGTTTATCAAGCCTCTGCTACAGACTTTGATTTCAGCAAAATAGGCTGCCACAAAGCCCACGTCACAACCACGTTCGGTACTCGTATTATCAGTCATTTCGAAGAAATGCCTATGCTAAATGTCAATCGTAATCCAGCGTATGATTAATATTAATTCAGAGACTGTTGAAAGAAATAAACCGCGGCGTATGATTGATATCAATCCAAAGTCTACTGAAGAAAGTAAACCGCAACGTATGATTAATATTAATACAGTACTTGTTGAAAACAAGTGAGCACGGCGAATGATTAATATTAATTCAGAGACTGTCGGAAGAAATAAACCGCGGCGTATGATTGATATCAATCCAGAGTATACTGAAGGAAGTAAACCGCAGCGTATTATTAATTTTAATCCAGTACTTGTTGTAAATAAGTGAGTCACGGCGTATGATTAATATTAGTTCAGAGTTCAAGCCCTAACTCTTTTTAACCGCTATTTACTTTTAAAACTAATTGCAATAGCCAACAGTCTGACGTTTATTTTGATTAACTTTTCTGTCAACAGATCTGCGAAAGCAACCAAAATGAATGAAACTTTAAAAAAAACAATTACGTTCTTCATTAAACATTAAAAAACTTCGCTGCCAACTTAAGTTTGCCTGAAAAAAATAATTGCATACGAGAAATGGTGTAACAGTGTCAGAGTTGAAAAACAAAAATAGAAAAAACGTCATTCGGAAAATTAAAATAGTTGAAAAACAAAAATAGAAAATGGTCAGCCGGAAAATGAATATTTACATTTGCTAAGCTTTTGAATAAGACACTTGGTTTTTATTTAGACCTTAACAAATCGTATGTTGGCAACAACATTTTTCAAATATTAACGTATTCTGGATCTGGCAGGAGATTTTCTAAAATTAAAACACTATGGCCCAACTGGAAAGTGATGATTATAGACACAATGATCTATATTGAATCTAGATTTCATATTCATTTCGTTTTTATCAAGGCATACGTGGGAAGATAAACGTACAATTAATGGTAATAATAACTTGTCGCAACAATTTGATTTAAATCTCTCCTGGAATTCATATTAACTGAACTGAACTTCAACTGAAGGGAAAGAGGACTCCCATCTCTCAACACTGTACAAATTAAAAAAAAAAAATCTGTGAAAAATATGCACAACTGAACTCTGATAAAATAAAATATTTGATTTATGGCACCCCGAGCGTATACTTGATATTAATTCAGCACTTATTGGGGGAAAGCGTTTATAAAATTTTTAAATGGAGAGCGATTTTAAATTTGAAAACGGCTTCTAACAGCTGGCATTTGCTCAAAATTTAAATTACTCATAAATAAAATACTTCTTATTCCGAAAATCTTAAAAAACCATAAAAAATTATGTTCTACAGAGAAGAACGAAAAATTTAAAAAAAAATATATATATATATTATTAAAAACTTAAAAAATAATATATCTGACTATAAACTATAAAAATTCAAACAACCCGGAAAAAAAATATTGTCCGCAAATATCGAGAATGGGTATGCTGGAGAAAAAGCCATATAACTTTCTGCAATTTTATAAAATTTCTTTTTCATTTATAGAATATCAGTTCGATTCAAATCAAAACCAATGCATTGACTTTCAAAATAATTCTCACAAAAAACACAATTTTATAAAATATATTTGTCAGATCGATTCAAATAAAAAACGATTCATTGATTTTCCAAAAAGAAATCTAGAAAAATCTTTTACAAATGGAAAAGAAAGGCAATTTTATAAAATATCGAATATCAGATCGATTCACTGACTTTCAAAAATTACTCTATCAATTTTATAAAATATATTTCTCATTTACAGAAGTTCAGTTCGATCCAAATCAAAATCGATTCACTGACTTTCAAAATAAATCTAAAAATTTCATAAACATATTTTTCGTTCACAGAAGTTTGGGTTGATTTTGACATTAAAAAAAAATAATTCTAGCAAATGGAAAAGTAATAAAATATAAAATACATTTTTCATTTACAGAAAATTTAGATCGATTCACTGACTTTCAAAATAATTCTAGCAAATGGAAAAGAAATAAAATATAAAATACATTTTTCATTTACAGAAAATTTAGATCGATTCACTGACTTTCAAAATAATTCTAGCAAATGGAAAAGAAATAAAATATAAAATACATTTTTCATTTACAGAAAATTTAGATCGATTCATTGTCTTTCTAAATATTTCTAAAAATTTCATAAAATATATTTCTCATTTACTGAAGTTCAGATCGATTCACTGACTTTCAAAATAATTCTAGCAAAAATTTAAACAAATGCAAAAGAAAGGCAATTTTATAAAATTAATTTTTCATTTACAGAATTTCAGTTCGATTCAAATCAAAACCGATTGATTGATTTTCAAAATAATTCTATAAAAAATTTAAACAAATAGAAAAAGGGATTTTTTTTAAAACATATTTTTCATTTGCAGAAGTTCAGGTCGATTCACTGACTTTCAAAATATTTCTAAAAATTTCATAAAATATATTTTTTATGTACAGAAGTTTAGATCGATGCACTGACTTTCAAAATAATTCTTACAATTTCATAAATTATATTTTTCTTTTACAGAAAATTCACATACGATTCACAGACTTTCACACTAATTCTAACAATTTCATAAATTATATTTTTCATTTACTGAAGTTCAGATCGATTCACTGACTTTCAAAATAATTCTAGCAAAAATTTAAACAAATGGAAAAAGGATTTTTTTTTTAAATATATTTCTCATTTACAGAATTTCTGTTCGATTCAAATCAAAATCGATTCATTGTCTTTCTAAATCTTTCTAAAAATTTCATAAAATATATTTCTCATTTACTGAAGTTCAGATCGATTCACTGACTTTCAAAATAATTCTAGCAAAAATTTAAACAAATGCAAAATAAAGGCAATTTTATAAAATTAATTTTTCATTTACAGAATTTCAGTTCGATCCAAATCAAAATCTTTCCAAATAATTCTAGCATTTTTATAAAATATATTTCTCATTTGCAGAAGTTCAGATCGATCGAGATAAACCTGTTATTTTTTCAATCCTCTACAATTCGACCAAACAAATATTTAAGTTTTTCAAAAAGCAATATTTTTAAATTCTTTTTGATTCACCGAATTTTAATTAAAGTTGTCCATTCTGCGGAGAATTCCAGCATAGAACTAAAATGAATATTTTTCCAACTACAAACAAGGAGTAAACTCTTCCTCAAATAGTTGCTAAATTTAAATATTTCCTTTTTTATTGAATAGAAAACGTAAAATGTTTTTTCCTTCCAATGCAATGAACTGCTGGGGAACATTTCAAACTTTTTTACTTTTTTTCCTTTCTAGTGATGCTACGTGTTTTGTTTTCCCCGGTTGTTTGTTTTTGTGCGAGCATCACACGCAAAGTCGTCCATTAGTTTCAAATTTTAACAGCTCTAACTACACAAAACCATTTGCTAATATTTTAATACTTTCAACAAATCAATATTTACCCAGGCACCCATGAGCACACGGCACCGACGACGTCAGGTAAACATGCCAGGGCAAACGGTTGCCGTACAGTTTATGTGTTCCATCATTTATCACACCGCCAAAAGTGAAAAGTGTTACACATGCCCTTAACGGTGGCAATATAAACTGGTTGTTGGTTTTTGTTTTGTTCATTTGGTTTGTTCTTTTTTTTTGCATATTCAACGCGAATATTGCTGAAAGTCATAAACAATATAAACAAATTGTTAACACACTTTTTGTTTGTGCCATTTGTTGCAGCTTCACAGTTGTCGCATTTCCTGCAGATAAGATGAGCGCGGAGTTAGCTGTTTCCATATTGAATAAATAATGAAATAATATCACTTAACCGTGTGTGGTCATAAAAAGGGATTCGCTGGCATCGAACAATGATTTATGCAGCCGCATGGTTACACATTTACATGCACAAACATATGTCTGCTCGTAACGGAATAAATATTTAAATTAATTTATAACAAACAACGGAAATGAGTGAGAGAAAAACATATCGAATGTCAAGCGGAAGTAAAAGTGTAAATGACAGACTTTATTTGATTACTTTTCAGAGAAAGCGAGTGAGAGAAAACATAAACACAGACGACAAATTTAATTGATCCCAAAGTTTGCAATGAAAAGTATGATTTATAATATAAATTCCATTTGTTAAAGTTTCTGTTACAATTCTTTTGAAAACTACTCTAAGGCGTTGTCTTAATTTCAATTAATTTTCAATTGTCTTACAATTAATATCAATCATACGCTCCCGAAGCGAATTCGCAAGCCAGCAGATGTAAAACTCAAATCAGTGAAAACACTGGGCTGTCTATTCACAAACAGTTCTGGCCATAATTTGTAATGAAATGACACAAATGACCCATTTAATCCAATTGCCAGTACTTGTCGATTTTAATAAATCTCCAAGTCTGCAATGAAAAATATAATTTTGAATATTGCCGTTCTTATCCATTTTGTTAAAATATTTGCTAGCATTATTTAGAAAACTAGTCTAGCTTTACTTCTCATAGAGCTTATAAGTCGTAGCATTTAAAAAGTCCATCAAAATCCAAAATCCATAACAGTTATATGCATTTTTCGCCAACATTCTTAGAATTGATATCAATCATACGCTCCAGTGCCGAATTACTACAAGCGAAGCTGGGAGAATATGTGGGTGGTACCACAAGGGGTCTTCACTGAATTTTTGAATAATAACGAAAACACTCTTTCAACTTTCTTGAAAACAAAAAATTTTTCAAAATTGTTTTGTCATTAAATATAAAAGCAAAAAAAGGCAAAGACTAAAATTAATTTAGTGGTAAATTTTTTAAAATTTATTTCATCCAAATCGGACCAGTAATTTTTGAGTTATAACCTTTTTCAAATTGTGAAATTTTTATGAAAAAGGCACAGGCTCAAATTAATTTAGTGGTAAATTTTTTTATCCAAATCGGACCAGTAATTTTTGAGTTATAACCTTTTTCAAATTGTGAAATTTTTATGAAAAAGGCACAGGCTCAAATTAATTTAGTGGTAAATTTTTTTAAATTTATTTCAACCAAATCGGACTAGTAGTTTTTGAGTTCTGGCCTTTTTAAAATTTTTATGATTTTCTAAAAAGAAATTTCTCAACTTAAATTTGTGTGTAGCGCTGTAACTGTCATTCAGATCTAAAACAAACTCACAGACTCAAATTAACTTAGTGGTACATTTTTTAAAATTTATTTTAACCAAATCGGACTAGTCATTTTCGAGATATGACCTTTTTCAAATTTTCAAAAGTTTATGATTCTTTAAAAAGAAATTGTTCAACTTAAATTTGTTTGTAGCTCTCAAAATGTTAAAATTATTTCAACCAAATCGGACTAGTCATTTACCTTTGTTATGCGTGGAGGGGGAGGTGGAGGGTGAGAGATATAAATGGAATGCCTTATTTCCGGCAATAAATACAAATTCAACTCAGAAGAATTTTAATTGTCCTTGATCTCTGTAAAGAATTATAAATAAAGGTGCACTGGGCCTGAAAAATAAATTTGTAATGACATTTTTTTAGAAAAGTAAAATTTTTGGTATATAATTTGTCAAAACTCTCTGTCCGACTATGTTGAAATAAAAAAAAATTATTATTAAATAGTCTTTAGTCAACTTATTTAGTGCCTTTTAATCTGAGTGAAAGTTCCGGAGTTATAAGCAAATTTAAGGCGTTACCATAAGTGAAAATTTTTTTTTTTTTGAAAAATCTTAAGTATTTCATAAATTACAAAATCTTAAAATTTTCTGTTATAAGCAAATTTAAGGCGTTACCATAAGTCAAATATTTTTTTTTGGAATTTTTTTTTTAGTAAAATCTTAAGATTTTCATAAATTACAAAAACTCAACATTTTCAGTATTTTATAATAAAGCTATATATCTGACAATAAAAATGAATTACAGATCATTGAGATCTATGGAGGAGTTGTAAGGAGGACAGAATGGGACATTTGTATGGGAGATACTTGAAGGCGCCTTTTTTGTTGCCTAGTGTAAGTTTTGTTTAAAATTGGTTGTATTTTTTCCCCCGACAGAAATTAATTTAGATATAAAAAACGTAACGGCGTATGATTAATATTAATTCAGGTGTTAAGCGAATGACTAATGATAATTCAGATGTTAAGCGAATGACTAATGTTAATTCTGATGTTAAGCCTATGATTAATATTAATTCTGATGTAAAGCGTATGATTAATATTAATTCAGATGTTAAGCGTATGATTAATATTAATTTAGATTTTAAAAAGTATCGGCGTATGATTAATATTAATTCAGATGTTAAGCGAATGACTAATGTTAATTCTGATGTTAAGCGTATGATTAATATTAATTCTGATGTAAAGCGTATGATTAATATTAATTCAGATGTTAAGCGTATTATTAATATTAATTTAGATTTTAAAAAGTATCGGCGTATGATTAATATTAATTCAGATGTTAAGCGAATGACTAATGTTAATTCAGATGTTAAGCGTACGATTAATATGGCCAGTGCAACTTTGCCTTCCCTAGCGAAATTCACATGCACCAAACGGTTCAAGTCTGGGACCTCAGATCTCGGTCCGTATTATTTCTAGAGATTTTATTTTCTAGTCTAGTGAAAAGTGCTTAAAATGTCAGCGAGTGTGGCGAACATTTTTCCATAACATTGCTTTTTAGAAGTTTTGTTTGCTTTGATTTTTTTCACAAATTTGCAAAAATTCCGGGTTTCCAGGTAAAATATCAGAATTATCTTTACAAATGTATGATATCTTGATGCTGGGCGAGCAATCTACGAATGACATGACAGGCTTAGCTTACTTTCTTTCTTAAATGGTGGGTTTTTTAATGTTTGTCTTCCGGAGCGTATGATTAATATTAATTCAGCAACTTTAGCAAAGAACTCAGCATAACTTTGCCCAATGAAACGCTATTTTAATTATTGAAAAATCCAATGGAAGGCAACAAGTCGGCGAATCTTATGTCGTTACCTTCAAGGTCCGATTTATTATTTTTTTTATTGAACATCCCAGGCAAATTGTTAACGATTTGATTTCAAGTTTCCTATTTTATTTTATTTTACCATATTTTTTCTATTTTTTTTATTACCATATTTATCATATTTAAATAGTTTAGCCGAAACTGAGCAAAAATGTTTTCTCAAAACTTCATCATAAACGAATCGACTGTTTTTTTGTTTGCCGACTTCAATTAATTTTAATTTATTCAGCTGCTGGCTCGTAAATTGTTTCGATTATTAACTTTTGCCACACATACACACACAATTCAACCGTAACTTATGATTTATTTAAATATCAATCAATTGTCGTCATATCAATCATACGCTCGGCTGTCCAAAGCTTTTGAAATATGTTTGGACTTTTTAATTCTTATTTTTACAGCGAACAATTTCATTGATTTCATTTTCTATTAGATATCTGTGTACATATGATTAAATTCACATTGATATTTACTCAATGGCTGTAAAGCAAAAAACAAACAGTTTATACATATTTGTAAACTCCTATGGAATGTTAAATAGTTAATTGAACAACATTTATATGTAGTTTCGGACCATTTAATTGCATTCACGGACCATATAAATGCAAATGAAGCATTCTTCTGTAGTGTCATTTGGCATAAACGAATAGAAGTTATTTCAATTGGAATGAAAAGTTCGCAAAAACAAAAAAAAACAAATAATATACGCAACGGATAATGTAAAATAGAATTAAATTCTCCGATAATGGGATGCAATTTATAAATTTTATGACAGGCGTTTAGTTGAAATTCCATAGATAACATTCGGTTATGTAATTTAGAAGCCATGAGACTAGATGGAACGGTTTATGGTTTCTCAAATCATCTCACATGTCCCCAACACAGTTGGCCTTCAATTATAGGAAGTAATGAAATCAAGACACTAGAACCGTCCGACCAAAAGATTTCTACTAATCCCTAGACCTTGGCAAATTCAAATCAATAAAATAAACTTGAAACCCGAAATAACATGTCAATAGAATAACCGAATGGTAGAGACATTCTCAGCTGAACACATGCAATCTTCTTGAGACTACAGGTACTGTTCCAAAACAAGTGTCTTTTTAATGTTACAGTAATACCGATAATAACACATGTATATACAGTTTGTCTTTAAAATTGGAAATTCCTTCCACAGCAATTCCTTCGGAGCCCTAGTACCGAGCGTATGATTATTATTAATTCCGTATGTTACTTGGAGTAGAGCGTATGATTAACATTAATTCCTTATAATCTTTGGAGTAGAGCGTATACAAATCCCTACAAATCTCTCCAGTCCGAGTGACGACCGCATAATTAATTTTAATTTCAAATATTCCCTAAAGTAGGGCGTATGATCAATATTAATTCCCTACAATCTTTAGAGCCCTAGTACCGAGCGCATGATTATTATTACCTCCATATATTTGTTAGAGTAGAGCGTATGATTAACATTAATTCCTTATAATCTTTGGAGTAGAGCGTATGATCAATATTAATTTCCTGTAAATCTCTCGAGTCCGAGTGACGACCGCATAATTAATATTAATTTCAAATATTCCCTAAAGTGTGGAGTAGGATCAATATAAATTCCGTATATTCTGTACCACACTTAGGCAAAAAAAAACCGGGGCATCATTTTGGACTCGAAACTTTCCTGGTAACGGAATACAAAGAAAACGGTAAAATAGACGCGGGTGGTTTTATACAAGAAAAATAATTGGGCCTGAAACCGAAAATATTAAATTGGGTGTACACGATGGATCGTCAGACCGACACTTCCTCGCGACGCCCTGGTATGGGAAACTGCAGTGAATACAAAATTATATCTCTACAATCTAATTAGAATCCAAGCCGCCCAAACAGGCCTGGCAACAACAATCGTTAAACATCCCAGGAGTAATGCAGCTAAAGTTAATCTCCATCTCACCTGTAAATCAGTCATTAGATTCGAATCATTATAGGCGATTAAAAATGGCGTCTTGAACAGGCTGGGGTGTTTACGCAGAAATTCGGGGAATAGACAAATCCTTACAGGTCTAGAGGAACGACGACTAACTGTTCTTGGGAGCAGGTTCCCTGACAACCCTGAACCGAAAGAAGTAGCCCCTCAAGTGTCTTAGAAACTGGCTTAAGGAGGGACAACTTACTAATGTCCAAACCTAGATTAGATTGCTTTAAATTATCTACGTCGACCAATCTGTTGAGTTCCACCTTCAGTTCTCTGGTCTTTGGGGTACCGTCATGCGATTCCCGCTGGCTGTGTTGGCAAGTTTGGTTTTAATTCTCAAGTTGCTAAGTGTAATAGAACGTTTTCCATTTATGTCACCCAGAGCGTATGATTAATATTAATCCACCGATATTTGCGAAAAACTCCCCATAAGTTTGTCACATTAAAAGAAATTTCAAATATTAAAAATCCACCTAAAACTACACACTTTACTGACTATACCTTAAATGCCACCTAAAGTTACATTCATTTATTTATTACTGAAAATGCCAAGAGAAATTTCGAAATTAGTGTCAAAAAAAATACATAAAATTTCTAAAGAAGCCACAATATAAGAAAACTTATGTGATTACTAGAAATTAGCTGTAAATAGTGTCGACGAAGAAGAATACAATAAAAAAAAGAAGAACTGTAAAAAACAAGCATTTCCCAATTACTGGAGTGATGTCAACAATGGCACCCTTACTAGACTGAATGAGACAGTTAATACCGGATACCATCATAGCCAAATATTTCCTTGCAATTATCCCCCCTTTAAAGCTCAATCTCTTCGCCTCACATGCTATTTAAAGTCAAGTGTTTTATTCGCACTGCATTTCGCTTTATTTCCATATCCATATCCATTTCCGTTTCCACGTATTTCTCTATCGCCATCGCCATCGACATCACCATCATCACATTGATTAATGACATTTCACATTGGTTTGTTTCTTTAGCGACTTCACATTCACATACATGAAACAAACACTCACACACACGCACACATAACCAAATTCAATTTTGTTTTCAGAGTTTATTTTGAACCATTGAGGTTTATATATCGATCAAAATGTTGTGAATGTATAAAAGATTTTTCTTCTTTTTTTTTTCATTTATATGATTTTTTTTTTTATTTATGCATTGAACTCTCAAGTGTAGGTTGGATGTTTTGCGCTGATAATGGGGGGAGCGGCGGGGGGGTTGTGGTTATAAAAACAAGAATTCGTTATGAATCCACTTCAAAAATGCTCTGCTGAAGCAAAAAAAAAACTGAACATATTGCACTCGACAGCGAAAAAACACATACACCCATATAGAAATGGATATAATAAATTGTAGAATATGTGAATACATTGGGGAAACTAAGTGTCCATCATATGAGCAGCTCGGCTGGTATTAGTCGTATTGAAAAAAATAAGAGACACACATAATAGCAAGTACTTGGAAGCGGACAAGCTTCCGATGGAGAGAAGAGATACATTTTAGAAATTTCCGGAGTATCCCGAAGCAAATGTGACAACGTTGTCCTTAGGAAAAACCAGCATTAAAATTGGAAAGGAGTGAGAGCTTAGAATTTGGAAAGCTGTGACACAAAACTACGCTCACAGCGAACTTTTAGATAATCCAAGCGTGGAAATTTCTCTCCATTAAATAGTTGGACCATCAAATATTTATACCAAAAGAGTGAGAGTTTCCTCTTTGGAAAACTGTGACACATATTCCACTTACATATCCTAGGCCCACACCGAACAATTAGAAAATCAAAGCTTGGTTTAAATATCTAGACCATAACCCGAAGAAATATGTCTCTCCAACCCACAGGCGATGTTTTCATATCGAAATTTGAATTATCATGCCATGACAGAGATGATTCGTTTACTTTGTCTGGCCTCTGGGTTTTATTTAACACTAGGCATGAAAGAATCAAAGAATCCCCCTGAGCTGTCTGACTTTAAATTAGCTTTGATAAGAAAAAACATATGAAAATCCAAAAAAACGGGAAAAATAGTTTAAATCCGCTGGAAAGTATGTGAGTGGAACCCCTGATATCTGATCTCTTCTGCGGCAAACACATAAAAATGTGGATTAAAGGAACCATTCTGGACGAAAACTATTAGGAACAAAGTCCCATTTTCAAAGAATCCCCTCTTGGCTGGCTAACAAAAAATTCTAGGTTCCACTTTCACTGAATCCGCCTGAGCTGTCTTCTCAGACTTTAAATTAGTTTTGATAATTGATAGGTAGGAAACATCCTGGACGAAAACTATTAGGGGCCAATGAACAAAGTCCCATATTCAAAGAATCCCCCTTGGCTGGCTATCAAAGAATTCTAGGTTCCACTTTCAATGAACCGCCTGAGCTGTCTTCTAAGACTTTAAATTAGTTTTCATAAAAAAAAAATGTATGAAAATCCAAAAACCAATTTTAAGTTTTTGTGACTAAGGGCTTTAGGCTTCAGTTTTATTTACCACCAGGCGGGAAAAAGTGTGTAAGGGAAAAACCTGACATCCAATCGCTTCTGCAGGAAACAAATATAATGTATATTAAAGGAAACAGCCTGAAGGAAAACTATTAGGGACCAATGAACAAAGTCCCATTTTGAAAGAACCCCAAAGAACTCCACCTGAGCTGTCTTCATAGACTATAAATTAGCTTTGATAAGAAAAATATATGAAAATACAAAATCAATTTACAATTTCTATGACTACAGTGGTTAGGCTGCAGAGTAGACAGACAGTGAACCCGGTACAGCTTAACAAACTGACAACATTCTAACAAAGCTGAGACCATTTCATTTCCCTCAAATGTATAGTAAACACTCAGCTCGCGAAAAGTGCCCAACAACAATGTAAAATATTTTTCGTTTTCAATCATTTACAAGTGGGAAATCTAAACCTGATGATTATGCCTGGGATAGATAGGGATACCCAAATTGACGAGCAGTTGAAATCATGCAGCATTCACATCCCTTCTCTCTCTGCAATCCCATATTCCAATTGAAAATAACTCAACTGCCATTACAACTTGGTGTAAACTAATGTTTTTGCATTATTGACACCGGGAGCGTATGATTAATATTAATTCACCACATTTTTGTAGTAAAATCAACATAACTTTTTCAATTTAAGAGGAATTTAAATTATCTCAACTATATATACTAACTACACAATTAGGCGAATGTTAACTATTCACCATTAAAGTCTCATTTATTACTTAATTATAGGAAATTCACAAGAAATGTGGAACAAAAATCTAGAAATTTGGAAAACTATTAATTTTATTCGTAAATTCCCCGAAAATATTGACAAGACAATTATGCATTAAATGTAAATAACGATAACAATTGTAAATTAAATGAAAATAACGATAATTATCAGAACAACACTGTCATGCGGAGACCTGTAATAGTGGGGTGTATTAGAATTCAACAGAGTATTCCTCGAAACTAAGACAAGTCAAATAATCATAATGAGACTTGTGGCCCATCTGGAATTTTGAAGACAAAGAAAAATCCAATAAGAATAGCTCTATCTTAGCAGCATTAACGGAGGGTACGGATAGCTTAGCTTAATTATGTCACTTGTGTCCGTCAAGAGGTCCCGTTGTAATACCGTGAACTCATCGCCCAAAATATACACTAGGTTTCCGGGTTACGATCGCATTTTTTTCCACCAACTAATCGCTGAAATGAAAGAGTAGTTTGTGGACCTGCCATTTTCCGTCCTAATCCCACAAAAGCCGGGAATGGCAGAGAAGCTGCTCGGCGGTTTGCTCCTCATCTTCATCGTTGCTAGTTCTACAGAAGTCGTTGTAGTCTGCGAGGCCAGTGACCAGTGATGAGGGAAATGTGGTTTTCAGATATTATCTTAGCCGATTAATCGCGATGCACGTCATTCAGATCCATATCAAGTCAGATATCAAGTCATATCATAGAAAACCCAATGAAAGGGTACAGTTGGACGCTGTAGACTGAGTTCATGATATCGAGAAAAATAAACAAGAAATTAAAAAAATACTCTATTTTAATTTGTGGATTTTAAAATCCAGCTCACCAACACAATAAACTCAAAAACCAAGTTATGATTTTGATTAAATTCGATAACAAAAAATTTTAATTCAATTGATGGTAATCGATCATAACTCTACACGAAACAATAAAGATGGGACACTAAAAAATCCACTGGATTTTTGCAAATGGAATTGCCAAAAGTGTAATCAGGTTGGAGGTATTTTCTGTTGACTTATACTTTTTTTTGGTTGAAACTCAAAGTACACTCTGTACATTTAAGGACTAACATGGTCGATTTTGTTTTAATTTTTTTACAAAAAAAATCCTACGTGGATTAGGGTGCAAAATGGGGCTCTCATTTGAGTACAAACTGAGACATGTGACCAAGGTTGACAATTTTGATGTTCTACAACTCAACGGGTCGAATGCCCATCACAACTGGTTGGATCGCCAATAAATGGTGGCAACATTCACTATGGATCAGGCAGTGATACTAGAAAACAAAGTCAGCATGCAAATGAAGAAACTACAAACAGTTTATGGGCATACTCAGAGCGTATGATTAATATTAATTGCGAGTTTTCGTGGGAAAACCACTGTAACTCTATCGATTTAGCTCGGATTTTCACAAGTAAAACTGATTTGTGCAGCTAAGACTAGTCGGCTCATAGAAGTAATTAATAAAAAAAAAATTACAAATAAAACATGAATTAATAAACAACAACCTTATTAAGAAGTGAATAGTTTGTGGTGTTATGACCTGAGTAGAAGGTAATTTGACACAGGGATTTTTCCAGTTTGAATTATTGACTAATAAAATAAAAAATGCATAACCTGCAGATGACCCCGATTTACATGATGCATGACTTTTACTGATTGATGGCTAGGGGGGGTGCGGGGTGTGGTTAGAAGCCAAAGGGTAAAAAAGCCAGCCATGAAATGTACATTTTTCACTTTACATTTGCTTAGTAAAAAAAATCCCAATTAGGAGAGTTTTCTTTGTGAAAATGTCAAGAAAAGATTTTTTTTAAATAAAAGCATTCGCATCTGTTTAATAATAACAAAAAAAATGGCTTACATAAATATTTCTTTTTGGAAATTTTTAAAAAAAATAAGAAAAATGTTCGAGCTATAATTCAATGTAAACAAATCATACGTTTTTGGCAAAAAATTTTCTAGTTCAGTTGCAATATATTAAATGTAGGAGCATACATTTAATATATTCATAAAAATTTATAACACCTTTATAAACAATTGCTAAGAAAAGTGTGTGAAAATACAAAAAAAAATACTCAAACATTTTTCTTAACGAAGGTTTATAAAGCTGTTGTAAATTTGTATACGGAGGTATATCTAGGGGTCCCAAAATTTAATATTTAAAAAAATATTCAAAAAAAAAATATTTTTTTATGTAAATTTTTCCTATTCATAAACATGTATAACACCTTAATAAACCATTGCTAAGAAAAATGTGTGAAAGTACAAAAATAATATTGAAACATTTTTCTTAACGAAGGTTTATAAAGCTGTTGTAAATGTGTATACGGAGGTTCATCTAGGGGTCCCAAAATTTAATATTTAAAAAAATATTCCAAAAAAAAAATATTTTTAAATATCACAAAGAAAATTCTCCCAATTGGGATTTTTTTTACTAAACAGTTACGCATGTTTTTATTGAAAACAATGTCTTTTCTTGACATTTTCACAAAGAAAACTCTCTGTTCGAAAAAGTCATCCAATTGAGATTTTTTTTTTACTAAGCATTCATGTCTTTTCTACACTTTTCCCCAAGGAAACCCAGATACGCATGTTTTTATTTAAAAACTTATCGTATAACTTATCTTTTCTTGACTTTTTTCACAAGGAAACCCTCTGGGCGAAAAATGCATCCAATTGGGATTTTCTTAATTAAGCAAATATAACGTGTAGTCATGTAGTCAAGTAAGTTCTTTGCTGGAATGGTGGATACACTTTTGCTAGACTTTTGCTAGACTTTTACTAGAAATCCGATATATTGTTAGATGAAACCCTTTTACAAACTCTTTTTGAACCAGCTTGGATTTCTGAAACGCTTTTCTAGTTTTCATTATAAACAGCAAGAAGAGAAGAGTCCCTTGATCTCTATTCACTCTCTCCTTTAGAAACATTTCTACATTTAGTTGTCCCATTATTAATTAATTCATGTTTTCTATTTCAATTGCAGGTACGATTTTTATACAATTTTCAAGCGTATTTTAATAACAAAAAGGTATGTTGAAATATATTAGAAGAAAAACTAAAATGTTTTAAATAAAAGAAGTAATTGACTTGCTGATCAAGTCCATGTGTAAATAAACAGTTTAACCAGGAACAATGCCTACAGGACCAACTCTCCAAATGGGGAAATGCACCTGCAAAGCAATTGTATAAAAAAGCTACTGTCCTTCGTAAAAGCTATTATCCTTTGGGATGCACTTTGTGTCGTTTCCCTGTCATTTGCAAACGTTCATTGATCTGGGATGTCAGCGTTTAATTTAAGGAACACCTAGAAAAACCAATTCGCCAACCATGTGGGCACAGACACAGATACATTTGTTTGTTTTTTTTGTATTATTTATAGTGAAGAAGATTCACTAGTCATACAACATGTACCAGATTGTTACGATGGCAGTCAGCCGGCTGGATAAATGGACGGAAGTTTGAATCATCAGAAGACGAGAACAAAAAAGAAAATACGTATAACAAACTTGATATATTTATACAGTTTCCCCCCCTCCGTTTGTATGTCATTCCGAAAACAATTGTTTTTACATGTTGGCAAATAATTGTTAAAAACAACATTTCCTGTGAATAATATATGAATGGGCTTACACACTTGCCAACATCTGCCCTGAAGGACAAGGAAATGGGGTGATCGATATTAGGGGGATTCCATAAAGACCAGCAATAAAAATCCCTAATTCGGAGCGTATGATTAATATTAATTAAGAGTTATTTTGAGGAAACCCACCAGCAGTCTTTGGCAGCAGCTGGGATTTTTATTTTTAAAGGTGATTTGTATTGCTAAGACTTCTTAGTTTATATAAAAACTAGTAAGTTGTAATGCGCCTATGGCGCCCGTTAATTTGCTTGAGAAAGTATTTGTTACTTAATTTTAAAAAAATTTTAAAAAATATTTAGAGAAAACTATTTTGCAAAAAAAAATTTCGGAAAAAAATAAAATTGGAAAAAAAAAAATTTGTGGAAAAAAAATTTTTGCTGAAAAAAAAATTTTTGTTGAAAAAAAAAAACTCTGTTGAAAAAAAAAATTTAGTTGAAAAAAAAAATGTTTGTGGAAAAAAAAAATATTTTGTTGAAAAAAAAATGTTTATTGAAAAAAAAAATTTTTGTTGAAAAAAAATGTTTGCTGAAAAAAAAAATTTTTGTTGAAAAAAAAAAAATGTTGAAAAAAAAAATTTTTTTGAAAAAAAAATTTTTGTGGAAAAAAAAAATTTTGTAAAAAAAAAAAATTGTAAAAAAAAAATTTTGGAAAAAAAAACATTTTGGTAAAAAAAAAATTTGGGGAAAACACAATTTCTGTACAAAAAAAAAATATTTTTTTTTTATTATTATTATTTATAGAATTATTATAGAATGTCTATTTAAATTCCAATTCCACAATTTCTGTACAAAAAAAAAATATTTTTTTTTTTATTATTTATTTATTTATTAATTAATTACAATACAAAGTAAATTTATATTCTAATTTTGGGTCCAAGGGTAAACCGGGTGACAAAGACCATTTGTCTTGATTTTTGCAGCGACAGACCAAAGCCTCTGGTGGGAATCGAACCCACAACCCCCACGCTGATAGGCAAGCACGCTACCAACTCGCCTACCGGGGCGCTTTTTTTTTTTTTTTTTTTTTATTATTATTATTTATAGAATTATTATAGAATGTCTATTTAAATTCCTACGTACTGCCTGACAGAGTCAGTGAATCAGTGTATCAGTGAATTAGTGAATCAGTGAATCAGTGTCGAGGGTAAATATATATTAAGATATAGGGGAAGCGACTGCTGAAGCAAAACTAGCGAAACGACAGCGAAATCAACGCTTCAGCTACTCGTCCTGAAAAAAAGTAATTGGTTTTTCGTTGACTGCCAATGTTCTGAAAATAACTTCAGCTCGGACTTAGCATAACTCGAGCAATTGATAATTTACTCCAATTAGCTAGACAACTAGCCATAGGACACACAAAATCTGGAAGAATTTTGACATAAGAAGAACTTCTAGTCACAGGCTATTTGAGGTAGGTCATTCCGAGCGTATTGTTAATATTAATTACTGCAATTGGCTAGACCAACTAGCCGTATACGTCCATGTTTCTGTTGGAAAGCTCCCAAAGGACACACAAAATTTGGAAGGATTTTGGGATAAGGAAAATTTATGGCCACAGACTGTTTGAGGTAGGTCATTCCGAGCGTATTGTTAATATTAATTATGAGGTTGTTTGGGGAAAACCGCTCGCAGTCGCTTAGACTTGTCAGTTCATATAAAAAACAAAAATTTTCCCTAAAAAAGTAAGTGTTGTTGAATCTGTCTACGCACTGCTAGTTGCACTAAATAAGTCGTTGTATAAATACTTTCACCATTGGAGTTGGATAATCATGTACTGAGTTATTCGTCAACGCAAATGTCCCATTTTCAACTTGCATCTTCTGGTATTGAAAACTACTAAACCATTCGAGGCGACTGCCATAGCAAAAATATAATAAAAATAACGCATAACTAAAAAACGTATTCTTTGCCCATAGCGTATGATTAATATTAATTCGTAGGTAGTTTAGGAGCTAACCCCATAACTCTTTTGCCTCGGATCGGATTTTTATTTTGAAAAGTGATTTATGTAGCTAAGACTTCACAGGTCATGCAGCTAACTAAGTTATATTTAATAACAACTACAATAATTTAAAAAAAAAATAATAAAAAAAACAAAAAACTTAGAAAAAATTTTAAAATTTCAACATTAGAGTTAAATACACTAACACCATCAGGGTCCACGTTTATGTATATCAACATGAAAGAAAAATACCAGCACTGTTGAACAAATTACGCTAACGCCATCATGGTCCAGTTTTGTGGACGTTGAGCTCTGCAAGAATTCTTTTAATTCCAAGTGTTCCAAAACAAAAAATGTCAGCCCACCTCTGAACACCCTTTCGAACATATGTCGGTTAACCCCTTCTTGCTGTAATCCAAACAATGAAACTTGTTTAATTTATAGATGCTGACCGACCGGCCAAAAAAAAACTCATAAAAACCCAAAAAACCTCACTTACACCATTGATCCTCTCGCTGCAATTTCGTCCTTTTGTTGAGAGAAAATTTCATTATTTGATGGTTCGTTGTGAGGATATTTTTTTTTTTATTGTTTAATAAAATCACGAGAACAAAAAAACCGGCATTTTTTTTTGTGGAACAATGGCAGTTCTTTTTTTCCTACTGAAGCGAGAGCAAAAAGAGAAACGCATGTAAAACTCCATGTTCAATGTCCTGTTGGTTTTTTAGTCTGGCTCTCGTGCGTTACGGTCATGCCGTTACTGGCATTTGTTTGAGCAAGGCGGTTACAGGGTCTACCCAAAGTGTAAGGCGGAGTAAATAAGCGGGTGGATACGAGACCCGTTGGGGGAGGAGGATAACGTTATATGTTGGGTATGAAAATAAATTTTAAAGTAATTGAATAATGGTTTAACTATCAATAAATATTCCATGGCAAATGGTTAACATGTTGCAAAATGAATGTGAATCGTTTAAATCGAATTGCAGCAAAACATGGACAAGGACATTCAAACGATATTTTGATGTCCTTTGAATAATTGAGGGATGTTATAGGCGATGGTGGGGTGTTATGGAAATGTATTTCAAGATTTTTTGTGGAAAATATTAAAGAAAAGACAGAACTTTCAAAAAAATCAAGTGAATTCAAAATCCACCCCCGGAGCGTATGATTAATATTAATTCAAAGATTGTTGCAGTAAAATGGCAACAACTTTGGGAAATCATCTACGATTTCCACAAGTAAAACTGGTTTTAATTGGGCAAATATTTGCCGAGAGATTTTATAGGATTACTCAGATGTCAACGCTCCTGTTGTAGGTTAAGAAGGACTTAAAAAAGGCTTTGTTTATCCCATTATTGCTGGATGAATTTCTAGAATACTTTAGTGATACAGTAATAGCTGGTGGAAACTTATCTCGGTTGAGAATTCAAGGACCATTCAGAGCCTGTGAGTAATATTTATTCCGATGTTGGAGAAAAACGCACTTAACTTTGTTCATATTTCTGAAAATAATATAAAAGATATTATTCTGAATTATGAATTATGAAAGTAATTGAAATATTTCTCTAATTTAAATATTTTCGTATAAAAATATTAGAAAATTTAAGCTTTACATAGAAAAAATACGAAAAATAAAATCAGACCGCTATGTTTTCAGATTTGTATGTTTTTACTGAAGGTGAGGGTATATATAAGTCGGTTTACCCGACTGCAACTTTTTCGCTTTTTTTTTTTGGTACATTTTGGCCCATTTCCGTTCGATCTATAACTCATTTCTGCCTGGTGTAGATTATTTCTCATTTATATTATATCAGTTTTGGGCACGTTTTGGACGCTTTTCCATTACATTCCAGTCGATTACAACTTTTTTTCGCACATTTTTTGTTTTTCCACTTTTGTACTTTTTTATCCCGTTTTTTGTACGTTTTTTTGCCACTTTTTCGACCCTTTTTAAACGATTACTATTCACTCGTTTTTTTTTTCTTTTTGATTCCTTGTTTATCCTGTCTTGGCCCATTTTTCGGCCCACTTCTGCAGATTATTTCTCAATTCTGTCGATTACAATTGTTTTTCACACTTTTTTGTTTTTCCACTTTTGTACTTTTTTCCCCGTTTTAGTACGTTTTTGTAAGTTTTTGACCCTTTTCCAACAATTATCCACTTGTCTTGCCACAAATTTGTTTCGAACTTTCATTTAATTTTTTCCCTTTTTTATCCCGTTTGGCCCCTTTTTCGTACTATCTCTATTTCATTTTCACCTATTGTTGATTTTTTCTCATTTTTCTTACAAGATTTGGGCCCGTTTTGGACGCTTTTAATCCCCTTTTCCATTACTATGAACTTTTGGCTCATTTCTGCAGACAACAACTTTTTTGCACACATTTTTATTTTATCCCGTTTTGTCCACTTTTTCGTCCCTTCTCTAACTATTATCCACATTTTTGTCTTCCACTTATGTACTTTTTTTTATTCCATTTTGCTACGTTTGGCCTATTTTTCGACCCATCTCTAACTATTATCCCCCCCCCCTTTTTTTGTCCCTTTTTGGCACTTTTTTCGTCCCATCTCTAATTCATTTCTACCTGGTGTAGATTATTTCTCATTAATTTTATACCCGTTTTGTATCCTTTTGTTTTTTTTTCCCTTTTGTACATTTTCTATCCCGTTTTGGTACGTTTTTCCACTTTTTTTTCCCTTTTCTAACTATTATCCACATGTTTTTACAAAAATTTGTTTCGCCCTTTTTTTATTTTTCCCCATTTTTATCCCGTTTAGGCCCGTTTTTCGTCCCATCTCTAAGTCATTTCCACGTATTGTTGCCAATCGTAGTCGTGGACCAATTTTCCAAAAAAAAAAAAAAAAAAAACACAATAATTAATTTTTTTTTGTATTTTTGCGAATTTTGAAGGGTTTTGGGAACAAACCTCCCCCTCTAATGCGAAATCCAAAAATCCGAAATCCAAATACAAAGTCCAATTGGTTCAGGAGTTGAAGCCAACTGACGATCCAATGCAATTTCGCTTCGCTAAGTGAGCTTGCGATCGACATACAGAAGATGCCGATTTTGCCACAAAAAAAATCTTTTCAGCTCATTTTGATCTTAGCGGGTATGTAAACAAGCAAAATTGTAGCATTTGGGGCACAGGAAACCCGCACGCATACATTGAAAATGAAGCAAGGAGTGGCCGTTACAGTCAATGGTGATCGTTATCGGGCCATGATGAACGAATTTTTGTTTACAAAAATTTAAGAGGAGGATATTGGCAACATTTGGTTTCAACAGGACGGCGCTACGTGCCACACAGCCAAAGCTGCACTCGAATTTTGCGATCTTTTTCCAAAAAAAATTATTTGGCGAACCCTGAGGTCCTTCATTATAGAGCGGATAAACCACAAAAATACTCCAACACTTTTAATGATCTATATCTCATTTTATTTTGTCAGATATGTGGCTCTATGATATTTTTTGTCAAATTCAAATTTTTATGAATTTTCTATCAACGCAAAAAATATCGAATTTTTCTTTTCTCTATAACTTTGAATAATTTACTGAGAAATGTTTTACAGTTTTTGTTTTATTTTAATTTGTTTTATTTTACTTCATTTTATTTTAAAAACACATTTCGGCCATTTTTATAATCCAGGTTTTTGCTTATTTCATTTTATTCTATCCTAATTTTCAGGTGAGATCTGAGTGGCTTACGTCTTTTCTAAAGAAGTTCATGATTTTTCTTTTTTAGCCTTATTTTCCTGAATTATGAAAATACTGTGTTTATAACTCATTTGGTTCATTTGGATTATTTAAATTCCCATCCTCATCAACGACTTTAGATTCGACAAAATGCGGCATCATGAGTTAATCACAAACTTGCGACAGCTTAACTGTCATTGATTTCACTGGCATCATTATCTTTACATTGCCCTGGCATTTCCATACACAAAGCAATGTCAGCCATTTTTATGGTGCTCTAGTTTAAGCTCCGCTGTTAAATCTTCTTCACCAATTTGTTGGTTCTATGGGAAATTCCCTTTGCCAGATCCTTTCCTGTTCATTGAGTCGTCCACGCAGAGAAGACACATCCAGAACTCACTGGTTTCCATACATTTTCCGCCTTTGTGACAACATCAGCTCTAACATCTGTTCGTAGGATTTTCTTTTACATACGTCTTACAACGTTAAATATCTTGTCCGCGAATCATGTCTCTCCCCCATCTCTCTCCCTCTCTCTCCTCATGCCTTCTGCCTGCACATCGATGTATCCCCGGCGAACATATTGAAATCACATCCACCTGTGATACAACACCAACAAAAATGTTGTAATAAACCTTATTTTTTTTCTGGAATGGGTATTTGCCAAATATCCTTAAATTACAAAGTCTTTGTTGTTGGCTGTGGTTGTAGATTTTACTCCATAGAAGTGTTACCAACAGCCACACTCCTCAATTCGTATTTCTGACGAGAAGAGAGAGAGGAAAGTGTGTAAAGGAGAAAATTCAATTTCCTTTTTTTGTATTTCGGGAACACTTTCCCACACAGAGAAATATTTCGAACTTTATTTACATACTCTAGCAGAAAAAAACAACAACGAAAACAACTTAGCACATAAACACATTAAATGAACAATGTACACAGTTACAGTTGGTTCCAAAGGATGACAGTTCATTAAGTCCAGCAGCCGGAGGGGAAGCCAGGATACTCTGGAGATAAGTCCCAGCTACGAGGGCATTTGCTCCTCTACTCCTGTCCGATTAAATCTTTAGATAAATTTCCCAAAACAAACTTGTAAATATTTCTACCATAAATTTGTTTTCCCCTATTTTCCAGCCCGATTTTCATTCTACTCGTTGTCCTTTCTCTGCAACTCACCGGAACGATCTGTGAAAACACGTTTTCATATTTAAATGACCTTTGCTGCGCTGGCCTTCTGTTTTGAATCTTGAATTGAAATAAATATCCGTTCCATTTTTGTTCTCATTTGACCGGAAATGGATGGCTGGCTGGCTGGCATGTCTTGTGTCAGGAACTGTACAACAATAGCAATGTGTGTTTGTAAACCAACGGCCGTTAAAGTATTTTAAATGTTTTGTATGTGGCACAAGCAGGCAAATGCCCACCGACACAGCCATATGTACAACTTCCTACACACACACTTACATACGTATATAAATACACGCATACATACAGACATTCAGAACTTTAATTTTTGAACAATACATAGTCGCTGAGCCACAAGCCTGCCAGCTGCAAAATCTACCTGCCCACCACCCACCAAATGCCAAAGCCCCACATAGCTTCAACACCAAATCAACCATTCCAGCCACGAGCCAAGCAATTCCGTTTGTGTTCGGTATGGAAATTGTTGCCACTAAATATATTTGGTTTTTTTTTTCAAAGAAAACAGCCTAAATGTGTTCACACTGAAAGATACACACTCACACGCTATAACAGGCTCTGACATCTTCACATGGAAATGCTTTTAAATCTTAATAAATTTTGCATATAAATTTGACACATCGTCGTACTTTAAAATGTTGCACACGGCAACGGCATCAACAGCCACAAAAGTGCGGAATCAACCAAGAACGACAACAGCAACGATAACAAGAAGAATAAAGCAACAACAACAGTTCAAAAAATTAAATGAATTGCTGAATATATAACGAATCTTATTTTGCCTGGCGAATTGGCAAGCGTTGGTCATGTCAAATGGAATTACGTTACTTTATTTTATTTTATTTTATTTTATTTTATTTTATTTTATTTTATTTTATTTTATTTTATTTTATTTTATTTTATTTTATTTTATTTTATTTTATTTTATTTTATTTTATTTTATTTTATTTTATTTTATTTTATTTTATTTTATTTTATTTTATTTTATTTTATTTTATTTTATTTTATTTTATTTTATTTTATTTTATTTTATTTTATTTTATTTTATTTTATTTTATTTTATTTTATTTTATTTTATTTTATTTTATTTTATTTTATTTTATTTTATTTTATTTTATTTTATTTTATTTTATTTTATTTTATTTTATTTTATTTTATTTTATTTTATTTTATTTTATTTTATTTTATTTTATTTTATTTTATTTTATTTTATTTTATTTTATTTTATTTTATTTTATTTTATTTTATTTTATTTTATTTTATTTTATTTTATTTTATTTTATTTTATTTTATTTTATTTTATTTTATTTTATTTTATTTTATTTTATTTTATTTTATTTTATTTTATTTTATTTTATTTTATTTTATTTTATTTTATTTTATTTTATTTTATTTTATTTTATTTTATTTTATTTTATTTTATTTTATTTTATTTTATTTTATTTTATTTTATTTTATTTTATTTTATTTTATTTTATTTTATTTTATTTTATTTTATTTTATTTTATTTTATTTTATTTTATTTTATTTTATTTTATTTTATTTTATTTTATTTTATTTTATTTTATTTTATTTTATTTTATTTTATTTTATTTTATTTTATTTTATTTTATTTTATTTTATTTTATTTTATTTTATTTTATTTTATTTTATTTTATTTTATTTTATTTTATTTTATTTTATTTTATTTTATTTTATTTTATTTTATTTTATTTTATTTTATTTTATTTTATTTTATTTAATTTTATTTTATTTTATTTTATTTTATTTTATTTTATTTTTTGGTAATATTCCTCTCTATCTAATTCTCTCTCCACCTATCTCTCTCACTTTAGAAATATCATTTGCCAGTCGTCTCTTGTCCTGCAGAGAGATAAAACATAGGGCATTTACGAATAGCCTAAACCTTGTTCTCTTCTCGTTATATTTACTCAAAATTTTTATTTCCTCTCTGTCGCAGAAATTTCTTGAACCATATCTTGAAGCGAGAGAGAGATATTAAATAGAGAGAACACTAAAGGTGAGCAAAAATATTCGACTACATTCCGCTCACTTCGAGAGAGAGTTCTGGCCTTAGATCCAAGAAGAGAGTATCATAGCACAGAGAACTGGAGAGAATTGTCATCGTGTGAGCTACCATCTCCAAGAAGAAACTTACACGAGAGAATCCTAATGGAAGATGGAGGGACTTTTCGGTCTCGTTTCTTAACTATAACAAATTTCGAGTGGAAGCAAACTTACAACAAAAACTAATTTCCTAACGCTTAAAAAAAACAGTTCAATATTTCACAATTTAAGATAACTGAACAGTTAAATATCTGAATAAATTATTTCTTAATTTTCACACGATTAAAAAGTGAATGTTTCGTCCACTTTCATTACACTCAGTTGGTCATGACCTACTTCCTGTCACATAGCTGAATACGACTTTCTTCCACAAGCTTCTCACCTTTATTACCTGGCACATTTAAGGCTTTCCCAACGTTTCCGACCTCGTCACTCCTGCTCTGCACAACGGCGGTTCATTTATAATGAATATTCTTTGATTTCACATTCTTCATTTAACTGCAGTTACCACTTGAGTGAAAATATCCTATCTGCTGAGGTGAACCGTGGAATTCACAGGCACAAAAGTTTAATTTCCCCCGAAATCGCATAAATGAAATACAAAACTTTTTGGCATGTTTCCTATACAACAACAACAACAACGGCAACAAGGACGACAAGTTTAAATTGAAATTGCAACACATTCGTGCCATGTACAATATAATTGCCATCTTCTTTTTTTTCGTCTGTTTGCCATATAAGAAGAAGAAGATGTACTTCGAAGTGCAAATCGGCAAAGACACAGAGACAAAGATACAAGTTTCTTAAATGGATTTTTAATAAAGAACAGTGTGCAGATTTGTTAAGGATTTCATGTGATAAATTCGGTTACACTCAACGAAAAACATACAAAATAATGAAAATATAAAGTTCGATAGGTTTTGGGAGAGCTTTCGCCAACTGAACTCAAATATTATAGAGTTAGAAAATGAGCTAATTCCAATAAAAAATTTCAAAAATATGTTATATCGTACCGTATGATTAATATTAACTTAATATCAATAATTCGGAACACTCATACGACCTGGTGGCAAATGGAATGGTTTCTTTTTATCGTAAAGTATGATTAATATTACAGTATTGCCTCACTGCGTATGATTAATATTAATTAAATGTCATCAATCAATCAAAACACTCATACTATCTGTTATGAGGTAGTTTTAGGAATTCTGGTATTTTTTTTATAAAGGGTGTTTTTTATTGAGGTATAGAACTTCGAATTGAAATAAAACACAAGAAAATCGTTTTAATGTCCATCAATTTGGCTTTATTGGAAGGATAATTGTATGCCATTAATGTTTAAATATGATTTCGGGCATGTGGCCGCCGCGGCTGGCTCGAATAAAGCCAATTCTACTGGTCCAATTTTCAACCACTTGTTGGAACCACAACTCATCCACATTCATGCCATCCAATTCGGGAACAAAATAGTCGGTTATCATGGCTCTATACCGGTCTCCATTAACGGTAACTGACTCTCCAGCATTATTTCGGAAGAAGTATGGCCCAATGACTCCACCAGCCCATAGAGCACACCAAACAGTCAGTTTTTGTGGATGTAATGGCATAAAATGGACGGAGCTTGCGGTGAACTTCGCGAACTGAACCATTACTTTCGAAATAAATTTGCACGATTTGCAAGCGTTGTTCTTTTGTCAACCTGTTCATGATGAAATGGCAAACCAAACTAAATATTAATCACTTGACAGCTGACAAAATGGCCGCCAGTTAAAAAAGTGATGCCAACTTAAAGTTCTATACCCCAATAAAAAACACCCTTTAATAGTTCTAAATTTTTTTTTTTTTTACTTGCCGTGACTATTTCCTCGGGGTACTTCTGATGCAGAATTGTGGGAAAAATCGCCACAGTTTTGGGGGATTATAAATTCTGGAATTATTTTCTTAATTGTCGCAAAATATTTTTAGTTTGTTCTTAAGAATAAGAGAATAAGAAAATTGAAAAAATTACAGAATTATTCGTGAAAAAGTTGATTTTCTTATCACATCTAAATCCAAATGAAAAAGAAATACTAATTTTTGGGAATTTGTTCTCATATTTTTAGGAATTCGGGGATTATTTCAATAAATGTCCTGAAAAGTGCAAAATTTCCAAATTTTGGAGATTTTTTTTAAAAAAATTTTAGGAATTCTGGGATTTATTTCGTAAAAAAAGTTTATTTTTTTCTAAACAACATTTAAGCACAACTTTGGTGAAAAATGAAAAAAAAATACTAATTTTTGGGCATTTTTTCTCATATTTTTAGGAATTCGGGGATTATTTCAATAAATGTCCTGAAAAGTGCAAAATTTCCAAATTTTGGAGATTTTTTTTTTAAAATTTTAGGAATTATTTTTGGTCCTGACTTTTAGAAGCTAGAGAAAAAAATTGATAAAAAAAATTCTCATTTGGGGAATTTCTTTTCATAATTTTTCCAGAATTTTTTAAATTTTTAATAGTCGGAATTACAGAATAATTCGTAAAAATTGCCAATTTTGGCTATTATTTCCATCCAGCTTGGGAAAATTCCTACAATTGTTTTTCTTATCACACTACAGCCAAATGATAAAAAAAAAAAAACTTTTTTTTGGGATTTTTTGTCATAATTTTAGGAATTCGGGGATTATTTCAATAAATGTCCTATAATTTTTATTTTTCTTACCGTACATATTTATGTCCTAAAAAGTGAAAATTTTCCAAATTTTTGAGTTTTTTTTAAAAAATTTTAGGAATTCTAGGATTTATTTCGTAAAAATGTGCACAAATTAATTCTACAGAAAAATGAATAAAAAAAAAATTTTCATTGGGGATTTTTCCCAACATTTTCGGAATTCTGGCATTATTTTTTAAAACATGTCCTCTCATCGATCTTACGAAGTTTACAACTTTGGGCCAGAATTCTGAAAAGTACCAAAAAAAAAAATAGTTTAAAAAAGCCCCAAATTTTGGAAATTTTCCCCCAAAATTTTAGGAATTCTGGGATTATTATTAAAAGTCTTGCGAAAGCTGTACAACGTTGGCTCATAATAATGGAATGAGGATAAAATTTGTAAAGAAAATAAATGTTGGGATTTATTTAAAAAATTTAGGAATTCAGGGTTTCTTTAAAAAAAAATGTTTTTCTTGACGTCCTACATGAGCTCGTATAAAGAAATCTAGTTTGGGATTTTTTAAATTTTACGAATTCTGGGATTATTATTTAAAGTCTTGGGAAGTCGAGCATACAATTTTTAAAAAAAATTTTAGGAATTCTGGGATTGTTTTCACATATGACATAAAGTGTTTTTCTTGACGTCCTCTCTCATATGCCTTACATGCGCTCTTTTAAAGAAATCTAGTTTGGGATTTTTTTCAAAAATTTTAGGAATTCTGGGATTATTGTTAAAAGTCTTGCGAAATCTGTACAAAGTTGGCCCAAAATAATGGAATGAGTATACAATTTGAGAAAAAAATCAATTTTAGTTTTTTTTTTTAAATAATTTTAAGAATTTAGGGATTCTTTTCACAAAAGACATAAAGGGCTCTTTGAAAGAAATCTATTTTGAAATTTTTGTTAAAAAAAATTAGGAATGCTGGGATTCTTTTCACAAAAGACATAACGTCCTCTCTCTTTGAATGAAATCAATTTTTGATTATTTTTTTTCAAAGTTTTTGTGAATTCAAGGATTCTTTTTTTGCGATTATTTCCATTCCATTATGGCGATTTATTTCCAACATTTTGGGAATACTGGGATTACTTCAAAATAAGTCCTATAATTGTTTTTTTATAGTAAAACGGGCGGTCTCTTAACAATTTTAGGAGAGCTGTAAAACATTGGCCCAGAATTATGAAAATTAAAGCAAAATCCCAATGTTGGTGATTTCATTCTTTTTCATTTCTTAACATTTTAGGAATTCTTAGGTTATTTTTATAATTATTGTCCTACATTTTTTTTTCTTATCGTCCTCTTGACAGTCTTTCCAAATCTCTACAAAGAAAGAAATAGTTGTAAAGAAAATTCCTTTTCTGGGGATTTGTTCTTTCCAAATCTCTACAAAGAAAGAAATAGTTGTGAGGAAAATTCTTTTTCTGGGGATTTGTTGCCAAAATTTTAGGAATTCTGGAATTTTATTTTTTCATAAAAGTCCTACACTTTTCTGGGTACTCTTGTGTCCTCTTAACAATCATCCAAAAAAAAATTGAATTATTTTTAAAAATTGAAATGTAGGAGAAATATTAGATATGAGTTACAAATCAACATTTCGAATGATTTTCCAATTTTAATTTGACATTTTTTTGTCATGACAATTTCCAGTCATCATTCAACTGAATCAAAATGACATTTTAAATTGATTGGGACCCTTTCTCGGACCCTGTAACACTGGGAGTATTTTAAGGTTTCACTAAATCATTTCCTTCAGCCCAACTTAATCTTCGAGTGTATCCGATGGCAGGTGCCTGTTGAAATGGTTCCAAAACTGGGCAAATACACACACCAACACATACACAAATTTGACACACTTCTTTCTACTTCCGCCACAGTGGAAAATGATTTATTTTCCGCGTACACATGCTTGTATGTGTTCGTTTGTCTGTGTGCCTCTGAATATAGGAGATATAGTGCCAAAAAAAAAGTGTTTTCCTTGCGATTAGTTTTATTAAATATTTAATCAAATGTTGCAGTAGCCGTCACAGCCACTTTGGGCCGCCATCAATTTTAATTTGCACTCGTCGTTGTTGTTTTTTGGTTGGCTGGCTGATATTTTTTGTTCTCTTTGTCGTTTTTTTTTTTTTGTCTAAAATTGCCAATAAAAATTTTCAATACCATTTCAACTATTTTTCACATTCCTCGGTATTTGCCAGGGTGCGGAGAGGAGATGGTGGCGCTAGGTTGCGGCATTTACATGGGCAAATCGTATAAATCATTTTCATGTTTGAACATGAAACAATTTTTGCCGTTAATTTATGTAACATTTGTCACTGACAGTTTGTCTGACTGTCTGTCCGTTCGATGGTGTGTATGTGTGTGTGTTTGTGTCATGCCCGGCCTGCATGGCCAACAACATTTCCCGGGTGAATTGTTCACAAATGTTTTTTTTTTTTTCTTGTTTTCTTTTTTTACATTTTTATTTTGAATATAAATCATATTTGAAATATTTCCACAGGAAAAAGTTAACAACTCAAAATGGGACATTTGCAAATAAGTATTTGCATAAAGGACCATGGCAAAGGGTCCTGTCCTTTATTTGCCATCGGCAAATAGAAGGAATCCCCCTAGATCGGTGTGTTGCTGGGCATCATTGCTAATGGCCTCTAAAATTTTAGGGGAAATGAAAATCAAAACTAAAAATCCGCATTAGCTGCCTTAGCTGCGGGTGATGTGATCAAACGGGTGAGGGGGAAAATATAATTACATAATACAAGTTGTAGATAAAAGCACGGAATATAAAGAAGAGCTTTTCTTGAAAAATTTATGTAGTTAAAGCTTAAATAAATATTGAATTTCGGAAAGATTCGATTAGCGAATTTATATAATTTCACAGTTTCTGAAGAGGGTGGAATGTTACTTTTGTATGGGAGGTACCCGAAGGGGAGTTGCCAGACTTCCAAGTTTTTGTCCAAAACTTTGTCTAGCTATAGATTTACTAAATGCAAAATTTGGGCAAGGTCGATACGTCTGGTGGACGATAAGGGAGTTTGCCAGGTATATGTTAAATAAAATCGGTGACAGGACTCCACCCTGTGGATAGTCAATTTTAATCTTGCGGAATTTGAATTTTTGGCCTCGAAATTCTACGAAGGCTTGTTTACCATTGATATTACTAATTTTGTTGTAGTTGTCGTCGGTGTGTAGATATTTTGCAAAATTATGCAGAAAAAAACAGGACAAAAAAAAATGTCTTAAAAAATGCTGGAGGAAAATTCCCCTTAACTAGGATGACAAGATTGCTAAGAGTAAGCAGGAGGTGGCAAGAAACTATTTTACAACTTTTACAAAACAATAATCTCGGAATTCCTACAATACTGAACAATCCCCACAATGGTAGTGTGAGATTGGTTTGTAAGTAAGATTCCCACCAGAGACTTTGGTCTGTCGCTGCAAAAATCTAGAAAAATGGTCTGTGTCACCCAGTTTACCCTTGGACCCAAAATTAGAATATAAATTTACTTTGTATTGTAATTAGAAAAAATTGTCTAGACAGAAAACAACCTGTTTTTAAAAAAAATCCAAGAACTTCAAAATATTTTAAAAGAAAATTCCGAAATTGGCATTTTGTTATACTTTTAAGGACATATTTATTTACGGAAAAAACTTTAAAAATTCTATATCATTTATTGAAATAAACCCCGAATTTCCAAAAATATGAGAAAAATCCCCAAAAATTGGAAATTTTGATTTTTTATAGATTTTTCTGTAGATGTGATAAGAAAAGCAATTGTACGATTTTTATGAAAATAATCCCAGAATTCCTAAAATTTTCCAAAAAATTCCCAAAATTGGGATTTTGTTATACTTTTTACGACAAATTTATTTACATTAAGGAAACTAAAAATTATGGGACCAAATTCCTAAAATTATGAGAAAAATCCCCCAAAATTATGGGACCAAATTCCTATAATTACGAGAAAAATCCCCAATAATTGGAAATTTTCATTTTTTATTTATTTTTCTGTAGAGGATTTTTATGAAAATAATCCCAAAATTCCTAAAAAGGTGGGAAAAAAATCCCCAAATGAGAATTTATTTTTTAAATTTTCTGTAGTTTCTGGAAGTCTGAGCCAAAGTTGTGCCTATATATTGTTTAGACAAAAAATATTTTGTAGATAAAAAAAAATTCCAGAATTCCTAAAATTTTCCAAAAAATTCCCAAAATTTGGATTTTGTTATATTTTTTTGGAACAAATTTATTTACATTAAGAAATCTAAAAATTATGGGTCCTGTATTGTAATAAACTCCAAATTCCTAAAATTATGAGAAAAATCCCCAAAAATTTTAAATTTAAATTTTTTTTATTGATTTTTCTGCCGATGTGATAGGAAAAATAATTGGATGATTTTTATGAAAATAATCCCACAATTCCTAAAAAGGTGGGGAAAAATCCCCAAAATGGGATTGTCAGCAAACATTGTACTGCGATAAAAACTACAATTATTGAACTTATTTCCCACATGGTGGGGAAAATCCCCGCCAACGTTGGTCAGGGCACATTTACTATAGAAATCCACAAATTATTGAACTTTTATTGAAATAATTTCCGAATTACCAAAATGGTGGAAAACCCCGTCAACATTGGAATATGTTTTCTTTAATTCTGGTCTTGCGTTTTGTAGCCCGACAACAACAACAACAAATTAAGACTTTTATAAGAAGAATCCCAAAATTTCCCGAATGGTGTACATAAATCCTCAAAATTGTGATGTTCACCTGCTGGAACAACATTTTACAGATTTTGTAAGATTGTTAAGTGGAGAAGGCATGACATGTAGATGGCAGTAGTATCATTTAAATAAATTTAAATACTCAATTGAGTCAGATTGATCTTGCTTATGTTCAGTTTAAATATCTAATGTCTGACTGCCTTGAATGAGATTAAGGATTCTTGGATTCATATTGAAGCCTTGAGAACTCATATCCCGCTCCTAAGATCCTAATTAACTTTGTTGGCTCTTCTATGTAGGAATACCTCGTCATTCCCTTAAGTCTCCAACATAAATTGTACCCGCTAACTTTCCCCTCCTTTCGGTTTTATTAAAAAAAAAACAGCAAATGATCTCATTACTCTCTTAAGCTGCCATAACTCATAAGTTGTTGGCTGGTTACACTTCTCTCGATTGTTCTTGGCCGTTGCCATAATGAAACTTTTCCAATCACAATTCCCCACAGAATTGAGCGGCGAACAACGCGGGGAAACACAAACAAGGGAAACATGCTCACTAACAATAACAATAAAAATAATAATAATAATAGCAACAACAATGATGGTGATAATAATTATAGTTTTGCTGTTTATTAATTATTAAAAATGATTAATAAAACTTTTTGTTGTGCAATTTCATGTTGTTCATGCCGATGTCCTTGATGCTGGATGGTTTTCAATGTCCTATCCCCGTCGCCATCGACGGATGTTTCCTCTAATGATTACTGGGAAGGCACAACACAAAAACAGCGCCAGCGACTCACACATAAAATAGATTAGTTTTGGGCAGACTAAAGAAAACAACAACGCCAACAACGAGAACTGAATGGCAACCTGGTAAAAGTTGGCCATAAACGAAAACAACGGCGAGAGCGATTTGAAAAAAAAATCAACAAAAAAACAAGCACGACCTCTGCTCGAGAGCATGAACTGCAATATTGGCAAAATGCCAATGCATGGGAAGGCTGGTTCCATGGGAGGTTACAATTTAAATTTGAAATGAAAGACATACAAATTTGTTCCTTTCGAAAGGCATTGCGTTCCTCTGAAGAGTTTTAAAACGACGCTTTCGCATCAAAATTACTTAAAACAGCAAACCAGACTGAGACTGAGGCCGTCCGTCCTCCAGATAAAAAAAATATAGGACACCAATACCTGAAGATTGCCAAACAAAAATCCCATACAAAATTAGGGAAATTTTACAAGAAGACTAATTCCCCAAACAAACTGGGTATTTTTGTAGAATTTTTTAAATAATATGTCATTATTCCTCACCGGCGTAGTCGAAGAGTAAACTTTTCATTAAGGAATTTTTTCAAATCATTTGACTTTTTGCAGAAAATTTAATATACATATGTCTTTTTTCTGAATTATTTGTTTCTCATTGGGGAATTTTCCACAAATCTTTTGGAAATTCTTCAAATACTGGGGATTTTTTCATAATTTCATTGGGGAATTCTTCATAAATTATTGGAAGATTTTGAAGATTTTTTGCAGAAATTTTAATATTTGGCTTTTTGGGGAATTTTTCTCATATTTTTGGGAATTCTCCAAATACTGGGGATTTTTTCATAATTTTTAAGATAATATTTAATTTTTCCTCACCGACGTTGTCGTACAGTCAACTTTTCATTGGGGAATTTCCCATAAATTATTTCGGAGATTTTTCAGATTTTTTTTGGGGAAATTGGATTTTTTGGGGAATTTTTCTCATATTTTTGGGAATTCTCCAAATACTGGGGATTTTTTCATAATTTTTAAGATAATATTTCATTTTTCCTCACCGACATTGTCGTAGAGTAAACTTTCCATTGGGGAATTTTTCATAAATTATTTCGGGGATTTTTCAGACTTTTTGAGGAAATTTTGAAATTGGATTTTTTGGGGAATTTTTCAAATATTTCTGGGAGTTCTCCAAATACTGGGGTTTTTTTCATTAATTTTTAAGATAATATTTCATTTTTTTCTCACCTCCGTTGTCGTAGAATTTTTCACTGGGGAATTTTTCATAAATTATTTGGGGGACTTTTAAGACTTATGCAGAAATTTTAATATTTCGCTTTTTGGAGAATTTTTCTATATTTTTTTTTTGGGAATTATCCAAATACTGGGGATTTTTTTTAGATAAAATGAAATTTTTCCTCACAGCCGTTGTGGTTGAGCCAACTTTTCATTGGGCCAAAGTAGAAGAAACTGTCGCCTATTTACCAAGTTTAGGTGTCACTACGTTTTTCACAAATCGTCCTCTAGATTATCTTCGACCTCTGTCTACAGATTGATGTCCACGCTAATGGTAGTGATGGTAAGTAAAATATTCTCCAACATTATCATCCAACAGATGGCGCTGTCATCTCAAGCTAGTCGGCGTCCGAGTCACGTCTTGACTTTGATCTAACATAGAACTTCAGTCCTGCAGATGATCTTTGTTCCATATCTGCAGGTGGACCCGTGAAGCCAATTGAAATTTTCTCAACTCTATCATCCTCCAGATGGCGCCCTTATCCAGATGGGTATCCAACTCTTTATCTTCAGATTCCAAGACATACACTTGTCTGCTTCTAACCCGACAATCTGCGTCATTGGCCTCCTCTTGAAGTTGGAGAAACATACACCCAGTGTTTATTTCAGTGGTCGACGCAAAGAGAGCAGCCACAAGAGTGAATGTATGGCGCGGCAGGTCTTAACCACCTCCTCCTTGGATACTATAATCGTCAGTTTTTCTGTACTCTAGATGCCATAGGAAAATAGCACATTCCTCTAAAGCAGTGGTCGGCACAAAGAGAACCACCAGATGAGTTAATGCATTCCCTGGCATTTGTCCATACCAAAACCCCTTCACTTAAAAAACACTGATCTGCAGTGGGTTCTCCTAAGGTTGCCTAAGGTACTTAGAACGTATCTTGCCTACAGTAGTCGGCACAAAGAGAACTCTCAGAGGAGTGAATGCATGAATACACATCTCCTTCATCTCGGGAATTACTCTTGATGTCATAGACGCACAGTCTGTATCTCTAAGGCAGTGGTTGACATAAATAAAACAGATGGAGGAGTAAATTTATGCCACAGAATGTCTGCACTTTAAACGATCAACACTGTAAATTCGTATCCGCCGTTAGATGTCCCACATCTCAAATTCAGTGGTCGACAAAAAGAGACCGCTTATACGTGTGAGTGCAGTTTATTCGCACATACATGTAGCGATCATGTATCACTGAATGATGTGATCGGCAGTTTGAATACAATCTTGATCCTGTGAGAGATTAGGTCTATGTCAATGCCGTAGTGGTCGGCATAAAGAGAAGAGACATGGGAGGCAATGAATTCCATTGCACGCGTATATAATGAACTCTAAAAGTTATAGACGGCATTTAGAATGGTTTTTATATATCAGAGATATTTTGCTCATATCTGTAATCTAGTGGTCGTTACCAAGTGCCGCTCTCTTGGAGTGATTATGGTCGCCATAAAGAGAAGGGACATGGGAGGCAATGAATTCCATTGCACGCGTATATAATGAACTCTAAAAGTTATTTTTATATAACTTTAAGAGTTAATCTTTTATATTTATATATCTAGTGGTCGTTACCAAGAGAGCAGGCACAAGTGTAATTATATTACATATTATGGTTATATAACGAAACTTCCCCACCGGAACCTATGAAGCCCCACACTTGATGCCAGAGAGCTAAAGACCATATCCCTACTGGTCGGCACAAAGAGAACAGACGGAGGAGTCAATGTTCAGGAAGACTTCCAACTCTAGTGAAGACCACCACAAAAAGTTTGGAATAAAACGAACGAGGTCGTAATCCATTTTACTTCTTAGTTTAAATAAATTTTGACTTTTGTCATCACAACCATCCAATCCGAATCATATTTTCCTTTGGCATGGCAAGGGCTCTAAACTCAGCACTCACCTGCATAAGTTGCCCTCCAACTGCAGCACACTTTACCACAACGCCAACAAATTTATTGGAAATGGTGAACAACAACAACAAAAACCCAAACTTTTTTGGAAATGTGTTTAATGGTCATTCACATTTTCAACGTCACACCGCGTTGGATAGACGACGAGATAGAAAGCGAGAGAGGAAAACAGAGTGCCGAAAAAACAAACCATCGAGTTTTCGACCGGTACTAAAAGTTTCCAATGAAAAAAAGGACAACAAAAAGGAAGTGGAGGCAGCAGCAACACCACACAAAAAAAAAAAAAAAAACATGTAACAATGGTAAATTGCTTCAACATCGAAAAACTAACTACAACAACAACGACACCAAAAACAAAATAAAAACAGAGAAAAATATAAAAAAAAACGATTTAACGGATAAAATACGGTTGTGCCCCATTAATAAACCACGACGAGTGCAAATCTAATTCGAAGGCTCAAAAATTCATTTTACTCGCACGTGGAGGAAAGGGGGAGTGTACGTTTTTCCCCTCGTTGATGCATGAGTTTTGTGGCACCAAAATATTTGAGATACTAAATCATTTAAATGGAAATGATTTAGAATGTCATGAGGAGAATACCAAAAACAGAAAAAAAAAAAAAAAACAAGAAATGGAAGTGCTAAATGATCCCAATGCAATATGGGAAAATGGACATACATATCGCACCCTAAATACAAAAGGGTCACAGCTCGAAATTCTAACGCAACTAAAAATAATTCTCTTTAGTTTATCGTGCAGAAGCTAAGCAATTGACATAAAAATAGACCTAACCGTATTTTTCCATTTTAAAGAAGACAGTTGTGTGAAAGAAATGTTTGCAGTAGTTAGAGAACTGAACTCTGAATTAATTTAGTCAGTTTTGGGTAATTTTGAGTTGTGACCCTTTTGTATTTAGGGTGCGGTATGTGTGCTAAATGATGCGAGTTCAGTATGGGGAAATGGACATACATATGTGTGTTGGATGTTGAGCGCAAGGTTAATTTGGAGTTTCTCAGACGTCGCATTCATTTGAGAGCATTTTCGATGCACCGTGCTTTCCTATTGAAATCTATAGCGTTTTTGAGAGACTTTTCAATCAAATGATGTAACTTTCCTATGCAAAGTTTATCCTTGCAACAGACCAAAGATGTCGCACGATATTGCAGAGTCGATGTAGTGCACGATTTCGTCTACCTCGCATCCGGCCGCAAGTGATTCCATTTCTTGAAGTCAGCCTCAAATTATAAAGATGCTACTACGGTCTCAGCTCGCAGCTAATAAAGAGAGAGCTCTGGCTCGAAGGACCAAAACTATAGCAAACAACACTCCAATTTCAGAACGCCTTGGCAATTCTATTCGGATCCATCTGGCAGACCCTTACAAAGAGGAAGTTGGATGAATATTTCGCGCCGGTATCTCTGATACTTCATGGTCCTCGATATCCGCATCCCGTTATTGAACGAATATATTTCAAAATTTGCTGGTTCCTCAATTGTTCCTGAAAGGTTCCATGCGGTGAAATGTCAACAGTGAAACTGTAGTGATTTTCTAGTGACATTGTCAGTAGTCCTACTGACCAAGTGTACCCCAACGAAAGTAGTCATCTGCTGGCAATTAACATTGGCTTGTCATTGGAAATCCACCAGTAGACTGTGTTAGTACTGAGTCAGTACCTAGTCCGTAGTACTACAGTAAACGACCATACAGAGGGCAGACGTTCCAGGTCGCTTGCTGAACATTTCCAAGAGGATATTCAAATATTGTCATGCCAATTACTGACAGCTGGAGTGTGTTGCCGAACTAATGCAGACTTGGGACATCTGCCCTCTGTATGGTCTTTGCTACATTCAGTATTGCGATCAACTGGAGACAGTTAAACCAGAGATTCACTGGTACATATTACTGACGATGGTCTACATTTCTGTACAGGATTGCCAACACACAAAACCAAATATATATGCTGATTTTCTTGGAGGCCTTTCATTATTATTTGCAAAAAACTATTTATTACACTAAACTATAAAATATATAAAACTGTATTTATTTATTTATTATTAATTACAATACAAAGTAAATTTATATTCTAATTTTTGGGTAAATAAATATAAAACCGTATTTTTCTTTTTGGTAGTTCCTAAACAGTAAAAGAAAATTCCTTTCTCAATCAAATCCCTTAAATGATCGTTAGTGCAACTTGCCTTAGTGCTCCCAAATATAGTCCTACAGCAAAAGGTTGGCTTTGGATGATGCTGCAAAGAATTGTCCATTATTGGATTCGTGGAATTCCATCACTATTTCCAATCCAATACAACCTTGTCGTGGTTTTCCAAAACATTTTCGAGTTTTCTTCGGTTTCAACTCCAATACAGAATTAGCTAACGGGGCACACATTTCTAACTATAACCTCAGTTCTATTTGTCCAACGAAGTTCTTCAGGAGAGTGGAACATCCAGATCTTCTTCATCTTTTTTTTTTAAAAGAAGCTGTTTCAATTTGTTGCTCAGCGTCAATTTTGGAACTGCAATATCTTCAAAATGTTCCACAAGGTTAGGTTAGGTTGAAACGGAGGATCGGTTATGTACGAATGACCGTCTCATGTCGTTGACATACACCTGGGCCAGCAATTCGGACTGATTAATTCTTCAGATTCCCTGCCCGTTAGGAATTCGGCCCCCCCCCCCCCTATAAAGTTTCTTAAATTCCTTATGTCTATTCCTTTGACGACCGACAGCTCATCTAATTGGATTTTTCTGATCTGCGAGAAAGAGGGGCACTGGCACACGAAGTGTTCCTCCGTCTCGGCGTCCTCTCCCCATGCCCTACATTAGTCGTTCTCGTAACATCCTATCCTAAATAGGTGTGCCATTAGGCTAGAGTGTCCTGTGATGATCCCAACTAGCTTGCTCAGCTGATTTTTGTTAAACCCGAGTATTCTCCTTGTTTTCTTGTAATCGAGATTTCCTTAGTGATTCTTAGTGTGCCATTAGGCTAGAGTGTCCTGTGATGATCCCAACTAGCTTGCTCAGCTCATTTTTGTTAAACCCGAGTATTCTCCTTGTTTTGTTATAATCGAGATTTCCCCAGGTTTCCTTTGTGGTTTTTCCCCAACATATTTCTCTTGCCATCTGGAGGCATGGGTCGTCCTTATTCATTCCCTCAACTCCTTTTTTTTGTCTCCAGAAAAGGTTTAGGCAATTGCAGAGTATTTTGGTCGGATTTCCTTCCCATTTTAGCCAGTTCGTCGGCCCTAACATTGCCGGGAAAATCTTGGTGGCCCGGTATCCAGTTTACAAATATGTCGTTATCTCTCGATACGTCGTTTATCGTTTCCTTACAGTCCATAAGAGTCCTTGATTTGACATTATCATCTCTGAAGGTTCTAATCTGTGAAAATACAGATAGTTTTTCCTGTGACCCTATTCCGCAGCCATTTTAGGCATTCTATGATGACCCTGATCTCTGCTTGTAGAATCTTTGAGTACTTGGGTAACCGGTATACCAATTCAGTCCTTGGATTGTGGATGTAGATCCCTACGCCTACTCCTAGATCGGATTCGGATGCGTCTGTGTAGCACTGCACTATTCCTCCAGCTTGGGTGTATGTGTCATGTTCTGGTACGCGTCTATCTCCTATCCTTGTCGTGCAGTTCGCAACCACATGTTTTTCTGGGATGCGATCCGTCTGACAGTTTGTTGTCGAGAACCCTTCTAGGTTTTCCATTATTCTCTGTTGTTGTGTTTGAGGTTCATCCTCAAGTTTGCTCCCTCAGATTTCATTTGGATATCTATGGGATGGATATATAGCAATATTTAGAGAGCGCTCGTCGTAACCATTTTTTAAATAGCTACAGGGTATTTTTGAAGCTATCGATATCGTCAACTATGGTTTTTGTTTTCAAAAATGAATCGGCAACGTATTTTGCTTCGAACAAGGCGGATTAGACGTCGCTTCGGTTAGGTTAGGTTGAGAAAAGGAGGCAGAGTTTCTCCACCTCATGTCCATGGACATACTCATAAGCAGGGTTACCATAAAGATTTTTTGGAAAGAAGGACATTTGTGGCATTAAAGGAGGACATTTGGGTTATTTACAAAGAGCCAATGAAACTTTCGGAGGACAAATTTAAAAAGACAAAAAGTAACAGAAATTTAAAAGTATAATGTTTATTAAGGTTAACAGGAGCAAAAAATGTCACAAAAACAATATTTCTGTCTTGTATTAGCATTTTTTAAGTTATCGAGCTCGTAAAAAACACCCGTTACTGGAGATTGTCTTCCACTTACCACAGCCAGACCACTGGGACATTTGCACAAGGTTCACCTTACCAGGATATGTACCGCAGTTAGTTGTGTGAATTCGCGGCCTCTGCAAACTTAAATCACGCCCCTGATTTCAAATGAAACAACTTCGTTTTTGTTATACTTCAATAAATTATTAGTGTGTTTTATTTTGCGAAATTCTAGTCCAAATATTCAATTTGTAAGTGTTTTTTGTTAGTACAAATTATTTAAAGAAATCAATGTTTTCTTTTTACAAAAAAAAAAAAAAAGAATATAATCCATTTATTATAAATTCAACAGAACTTCTAGTAAACTACAAAGAGAAAATGCGAACGCGCACAAAGACAATTTGTTAAGAAATCCTTTCAGTGTTAATGACACACACTCAGATACATTTATGGAACAAGCAACAAAGAAACCACCCTAAAACAGGAACACAAAACTTAAATAAGAAGTAATTATGCGAGTATAAGAAATACCACAATTAATATACGAACATAAAGAATACTTGAACACTCGACTTTAATTCGGACTCTGAAACTGGAACACTTTTCAAACTTCGAGTTGGAAAAATGCAAAACAAGAAGGCGAAAAAAGAAATAGAAACTGAACAGAAAACTACAGCAGCGTACGAGTGTCGGTCGGTCGGTCGGTCGGTCGGTCGGTCGGTCGGTGTGGTGGTCGATTTGTAAGTACGTCTGTCCAGGCGTATCCTCAACGCCACCATGCCCTTTGGCCAAAACTATAAATAATATAAGAAAATAAAATAAAAATTATTTAAATAAAAAGAGAATACAGCTGAAACTGTTATAATGGCCACTTTGCCATGTTATTTTGTTTTCTTCCTTTTTTGCACGAAGAGAGCAAAGAAAACTGACACAAACAACAGAAAAAGTGAAATACTTTTTTTGGCCCACTTTACACACACACTCGCACAAGGAGCCTCACAGTTGGTGAGGTGCTTTCACTTTGTTACGGCAAACGTAATGAAAAGACTGATAGTGCTCATGGTTGGTGACTTTTGTTGTTGTCGTTGTTATTCTTCTTGCAAAGGAAGTGGAAGTGGCACCGACTACGACCACGACGACGATGATGACAATGAGAGGCTCGCTTGGTTTACTTTTACTTTTGGTTTTGGTTTTCGGTTATGCAAAAGAGCCACCCTTAGGCTTTTGTCCTTTGTTTGGCATAATCAAGTGCCGCTGCCAATATGCGTTTCTCCAGTACACGATACTCCAGTATCATGGCTGCGATGGTGCTCAACGCCAACTTTTCTTGTTTCACCTCGGCTAATTGTTGCTCGTCGGCTTCGAGTGTCTGGGGGAAGACGCGCAACAGCAACATCAGACGTGTTTGCAAATATTGCCACGTCTTCGATTCCAGCGTCGTTTCTAAGGCACAATCGATGTGCAATAAATCGATGGCCCGGTCGGAGGTTATCCAATGATCCAATTGTTCTTCATTCATATTGAAAACACGTACAAAGGCCAACAGTTCGGACGATATGTAGTCGGGTGCCGGCAACACTTTCAGTTCGCTATTCTTTGGTATACTGAGCAATTCCAGTAATTTGGCACGTTTCTCAAACAGCGGATCGGATGCACTCAAGCCCAGTTTAATGGCCACACTGTCTTTGGGATTATGGGGATTGATGAAACTGTAAAATAAAGCAGAAGAGAACGATTAGATGTTGTCAATTGAATAGGACAACAGACACGGAATAACAAGAAGAAGGATAGCCGCGAATATTTGGATGACAAAAAAAAAAGTGTTGTCTCTTACAACCGACTCCATTGAACTTGACTGGACGGAGTTCCATTGTATTGGTCGGGACTTAAGGGTAACATGGTACTCAACTGATGGGACTTTATTGGTTGAATGTGCTTTCAATGATTAGACGATTTTTAGTGGAAGTGAATATCACAACACTGAACACAGGATTTGGCATCTGAACTTCATTGAGTTTGGAACCCCGATTGTACTAGAGTGGATTAAATTGGTTAAGTTTTCATTGAATTAATCTGTTTGTGGGGACTTCGTTGGATTGGATGGATTTGGATTGAATTCTCGATAAATCAATGGAACGTGGATTCAAGATAAGGTAGGGTTTATTTAAATTGAGTTGGATTGGCTTGGTTGGTTTGGATGGATTTGGTTGGTTTGGTTGGATTTGGATTGAATTCTCGATAATCCAATGGAACGTCGATTCAAGATAAGGTAGGGTTTATTTAAATTGAGTTGGATTGGCTTGGTTGGTTTGGTTGGTTTGGTTGGTTTGGTTGGTTTGGTTGGTTTGGTTGGTTTGGTTGGTTTGGTTGGTTTGGTTGGTTTGGTTGGTTTGGTTGGTTTGGTTGGTTTGGTTGGTTTGGTTGGTTTGGTTGGTTTGGTTGGTTTGGTTGGTTTGGTTGGTTTGGTTGGTTTGGTTGGTTTGGTTGGTTTGGTTGGTTTGGTTGGTTTGGTTGGTTTGGTTGGTTCGGTTGGTTTGGTTGGATGGTTTGGCTGGTTTGGTTGGTTTGGTTGGATTTGGTTGGTTTGGTTGGTTTGGTTGGTTTGGTTGGTTTGGTTGGTTTGGTTGGTTGGTTTGGTTAGTTTGGTTGGTTTGGTTGGTTTGGTTGGTTTGGTTTGGTTGGTTTAGTTGGTTTGGTTTGGTTGGTTTAGTTGGTTTGGTTGGTTTGGTTGGTTTGGTTGGTTTGGTTGGTTTGGTTGGTTTGGTTGGTTTGGTTGGTTTGGTTGGTTTGGTTGGTTTGGTTGGTTTGGTTGGTTTGGTTGGTTTGGTTGGTTTGGTTGGTTTGGTTGGTTTGGTTGGTTTGGTTGGTTGGTTTGGTTGGTTTGGTTGGTTTGGTTGGTTTGGTTGGTTTGGTTGGTTTGGTTGGTTTGGTTGGTTTGGTTGGTTTGGTTAGTTTGGTTGGTGTGGTTGGTTGTATTTGGATTGAATTCTCGATAATCCAATGGAACGTGGATTCAAGATAAGGAAAGGTTTATTTAAATTGAGTTGGATTGGCTTAGAGTTTAGTTGGGGTGGATTGGTTGGTTTATTTGGTTGGGTTTGTTTTTTTAGATGGGTTGGTTATTAGGGTGGAGTGAAAACATACTTTTTTTTTCATTGTTCAGTCAATTTTCTGAAGAAGGGACGATTTGACTTATTTTACTTTTTGAAATTTTTGAACAATGAGAAAATTTTTTTTAAATTTTTTCATGCCCTTATTTCATTGTTTACGCTATTGCAAACATTTATTGACATAAAACTTTTTAGGATTTTTCTAAAATCAACGCCAAAATAGCAATAATTTCCAAATTTCGAGGGAGTGGCGCGACCCCTAAAAATTTTTTGAAATGTTTTTCTTTATTTTTCCCCTCCTTAGGACCCCAGACTACATCTCTTTCCGAGGTTAACTTTTTTTTTTTTGAATTTCACTCCACCCTATTGGTTATGTTGGGTTTACAATATCATTGGTTTGGTTTAAAAGATTTTAAGGTTTTTAAAGTTTTGTTGACCCATTCATAGGCAGCGATGCCATATCGCACAGAGAAAAGGATTTCGTAAAATTAAAAATGCAAAGAGATTCGAACTCAAGACCTCTTTTTTATAAAATAGAAAACTTTTTTTTAGAAAATGTCTTGGTCATGAACGGGTTAAGGTTTGGTTTAACAGATTTTTAAAGGTTTTAAGATTTACGGTTCCGGTAAAAGTCTTTATCGTCTGCCTAAACCGTGTTACACACATTCTATCCTATGAACCAAATTTACTTTTTCGGAAAGGGGATAACAAATAAAAATACACGTGTATCGGCGATTTTCATGTACAGGTCAGAATTTTTTTTTTTTTAAGTTTGAAGTATAAAGTTCGTAATGGCCTGTGTGAAAGCCGTTGGACAGATTTTTAACCCTTTTTCAGTGATTCAATCGTGGAAATGTCTGTATCACGTCAAATTTTTTCAAAAACAATTTTTATCAATTCTCAGATTTTCCCCAATTTTTATTATTTTTGAAAAAAAAATATTTTTTTCACTTTTCTTAGCATAACTTGAAGAGACTCCCAATTTTTAAACTACTTAAGCGTTACGAAAAAAAATGTTTTTTGAAAAAAAAAAAAACGATAACCATTTAAAAAAAATTAGGAAAATCTGAGAATTGATAAAAAAAAATTTAAATTTTAAAAATTTGACGTGATACAGACATTTCCACGAGTCTGCCTGCAAAAAATCAGCTCGATTGGATCACCCGAAAAAGGGTTAAAAATCGGTCGAAAGGCTTTCACACAGGCCACATCGTTTGTCTTTCAAAGGTTTTAAGGATTTGGTTTGCTGGAGTGACAAGTGGATGCCAAGAACCAAAGCATGGCAACCTTGGGAGAAGGAAATGCTCAAATCTCGTGTAAAATCAATATGAACGTGTAAAACCGTTGACCAGATGACCAGTTTTATTACCATCCCCGTTTCTGGGATGCCATCCAAACATTCACTGACGCCTCAAATTCACTTAGAGAAGATGCTGGTTCAGATGAATTTGAGAGTGTTCCTAAAGTTAACGGATAATGGTCATACCGAATTAATGGTCATAGAAACTGCCTGACGACAAGTTTAGTATCAGGGGATATCATGCAGGTATATTTTTATGTTTACTGACAGCAAGGCGGCCTTTAAGTCCCAGGAGAATGTGTTCACCACTTCAAGCATTGTTCGAGAATGGCGGGTGTCCCTGGAGAAGATGGCGACGCTGCTGATAATCACCAAAGCTTTTTTACCAGATGTCCATAATTTTCTGTAAGTTCGGATGTCCATAATTTTCTGTAACTTCGGATGTCCATAATTTTCTGTAACTTCAAGAACATCGTGCTGTAAAAACAAAACTCGGTACTTTCGGTTATGACGTTCGGACATTCGGACATTCTAAAACCACTCAACAATTCTACGTTCTCGCTTGGCAGTTTTAATACCAAATATTAGCCGCATCCTTCCTCAGTTCCACCCCCGCCCTGTACTTACCCATTATGAATCATCAAATCGGCATTTGTGCGATCGCCATAATGAATGAAAATCTGTTCATCCTTGTTGAAATCATCCTGGGCACTGCTCTCCACCTGCTGTGTCTCCATATTGAAGAATGTGGTAATGGTGCCATCGCAATGGTTGGCCATGTCCCAGAAGGGTATCAGGGCCGCTATTGTGTCCGATGTGTCGGACTCACGCTTCGGTTGAGAGCGTGGTATTAGATTTTCGCGAGTCATTACCGTCGAAACGGCCCATCTGCAAAACAAAGTAAATAAAAACATAAATTTCGAAACTATGTAAATTATTAATTAGACTGGGGGTGGGTGGGTGGGTTTTGTGAAAACCAATTTAAAATTAATTACCACATCGAAAATTCATTTTGAGACCAAGACAATTTGCTGTAACGTAACGTCTGTGTGAAGAAACTTTGTGGCGAGTTCATAAAAATGCCTAAAACTATGTTTTAATTTCTGAACTTTTAACACTTGAATTATTTTTTTAATAATCAACAACTCGAGAGAAAAAAAAGAAAACCAACACCCACAAAAAAGTTGTACAGCACTTCTCCAGGACAAGCCACAACAAATGTTTGCCAAAGAATGTAAAGGAGGCAGGGATGAGCAGTAGGGTGGAGTGAAAACATGTTTTTTTTTTAATTTGAAAAAGTTAACCTCGGAAAGAGATGTAGTCTGGGGTCCTAATGAGGGGAAAAATAAAGAAAAAATTTTAAAAAAATTTTAGGGGTCGCGCCTCTCCCTCGGAATTTGGAATTTATCGCTATTTTGGCGTTGATTTTAGAAAAATCCTAAAAATTAACGACTTAACTTCGAAATTTAAAAGTTTGAGTTTGTTCAGTGCCCAAACAAAAGTATTTGAGGCAAATATGAAGATAATCGACTAATATTTGTAGCTTTGGTGGCGATTTCATTGTTCAGTCAATTTTCTGAAGAAGGGACGATTTGACTTATTTTACTTTTTGAAATTTTTGAACAATGAGAAAATTTTTTTTAAATTTTTTCATGCCCTTATTTCATTGTTTACGCTATTGCAAACATTTATTGACATAAAACTTTTTAGGATTTTTCTAAAATCAACGCCAAAATAGCGATAATTTCCAAATTTCGAGGGAGTGGCGCGACCCCTAAACATTTTTTAAATTTTTTTTCTTTATTTTTCCCCTCATTAGGACCCCAGACTACATCTCTTTCCGAGGTTAACTTTTTTTTTTTGAATTTCACTCCACCCTAATGAGCAGCCCTGTAAAATGAAACCATAACAAACAACACCAGCATCGTTGTACATGGTGGCAGTCATCATGCCCATCATCATTTGCGCCATCAGTGCCAGCCATGGTCAGGCAGCAACAAACAGTTTGCCGTCAGTGTCATAGCAGTCACCACCACCACCATGACACTACAGCTGCTATCAACAACCTCGTCATCCTCATGCTCATCCTCGGTAACTTCAAGTTTCAACAACATCCATGCCCATCAACCTCAATTTTAATTCCAACTTTAACCATTCCGTTCCCCTTATCCCATCATCATCCGCAGACAGTCAAACGCACTTGAAACACCACATACGCCCTTCCAAAAAAAACAAAAAAAACTCCCCTACCCCCACCGAGACTCATTTCAGTGGCCAAATGCAAAGGAACACAAATGTCCAACGTAAATGCTTCTAATCTTTTAAGCCACAAAATATTAAAAGCAAATGATGCTAAAACATCATCATTAACATCGTCATCATGATCGTTGTCCTTCTCTTCAAGGAAAAGGACACACACACACACACAAAAGAACACCATACACAAATACATACGAGGGGTAAAGTAGTTGTGCGAAGGATGAGAAGAATATGCCGCTTTCTGTTTTCTTCGTGTTGCTTTTGTGTAAAACTCCTGAGTTTCAAAGATAAGCAAATGAGTCCATTTTTCGTCTTTCTTTGTGGGCCATGACGCCGTTTCAAGAACAGCCCAGAAGAAAGAAAAAAACCATGTTTAATAATTACAACGAGGGATGGGTAATGAATGACGTTCATTACTTTCACACTTTTCCTAGGGAAAAAGTCTCAGTTACTGAGAGACTTTTCCTATGGAACAAGTCTCAGTTACTGAGACACTTTTTCTATGGGAAAAAGTCTCAGTTACTGAGAAACTTTTCCTATGGGAAAAAGTCTCAGTTACTGAGACACTTTTCCTATGGAAAAAGTCTCAGTTACTGAGACACTTTTCCCATGGAAAAAGTCTCAGTTACCGAGACACTTTACCTATGGAAAAAGTCTCAGTTACTGAGAGACTTTTCCTACTGAGACACTTTTCCCATGGAAAAAGTCTCAGTAACTGAGACACTTTTCCTATGGAAAAAGTCTCAGTTACTGAGAGACTTTTCCTAGGTAAAAAGACTGAGACACTTTTCCCATGGAAAAAGTCTCAGTTACTGAGACACTTTTCCTACTGAGACACTCACTGAGTCCTACTGAGTCTCAGTTACTGAGAGACTTTTCCTAGGTAAAAAGACTGAGACACTTTTCCCATGGAAAAAGTCTCAGTTACTGAGACACTTTTCCTATGGAAAAAGTCTCAGTTACTGAGACACTTTTCCTATGGAAAAAGTCTCAGTTACTGAGACACTTTTCCTATGGAAAAAGTCTCAGTTACTGCGACACTTTTCCTATGGAAAAAGTCTCACTGAGACACTTTTCCTATGGAAAAAGTCTCACTGAGACACTTTTCCTATGGAAAAAGTCTCACTGAGACACTTTTCCTATGGAAAAAGTCTCACTGAGACACTTTTCCTATGGAAAAAGTCTCACTGAGACACTTTTCCTATCGAAAAAGTCTCACTGAGACACTTTTCCTATGGAAAAAGTCTCACTGAGACACTTTTCCTATCGAAAAAGTCTCACTGAGACACTTTTCCTATCGAAAAAGTCTCACTGAGACACTTTTCCTATGGAAAAAGTCTCACTGAGACACTTTTCCTATGGAAAAAGTCTCACTGAGACACTTTTCCTATGGAAAAAGTCTCAGTTACTGAGACACTTTTCCTATGGAAAAAGTCTCAGTAACTGAGACACTTTTCCTATGGGAAAAAGTCTCAGTTACTGAGACACTTTTCCCATGGAAAAAAGTCTCAGTTACTGAGACACTTTTCCTATGGAAAAAAGTCTCAGTTACTGAGACACTTTTCCTATGGAAAAAAGTCTCAGTTACTGCGACACTTTTCCTATGGAAAAAAGTCTCAGTTACTGAGACACTTTTCCTATGGAAAAAAAAGTCTCAGTTACTGAGACACTTTTCCTATGGAAAAAAAGTCTCAGTTACTGAGACACTTTTCCTATGGAAAAAGTCTCAGTTACTGCGACACTTTTCCTATGGAAAAAAGTCTCAGTTACTGAGACACTTTTCCTATCGAAAAAGTCTCAGTTACTGAGACACTTTTCCTATCGAAAAAGTCTCAGTTACTGAGACACTTTTCCTATGGAAAAAGTCTCAGTTACTGCGACACTTTTCCTATGGAAAAAGTCACAGTTACTGAGACACTTTTCCCATGGAAAAAGTCTCAGTTACTGAGATACTTTTCCTATGGAAAAAGTTTTTGTATACCTTATGCCGCCACCCTCGTAGTTATCATGAGCAAAACAGTTCAAAAAAGAAGGCCAATGTCTGCCTCTACTTAACCTACTCTTGGCGCGGCAAGAGTGAAATAAGCATACACAGAGAGAATAAGGACAAGCAAAGCCTGAAAGTATGCAACAATTATGTACATAACAATATAAGTAAAAGGTATGCCATACACTTTAGCCAGCCTTATACAACTCAATCACTATTCGGTCCGGTACAACACCCGCCCACTCCGTTCTCTCACGCTCGCCATCTCTCTCTCTCTCTCTCTCCACGTATTCAATGCACGTTTGTGACCCACATTAACCATTCACTGGGTTTGCCGTCGAAAATTTAATAACTTTTTTTTATAGCAAGAATAACAAATGAATATACGTGGTGGCGGAGAGGGTAGGCGATGGTGATGGCAACGACAGAAGACGGTGAAAAATACGCGAAAATATGACAAAAGTCTTCAAATAATTAAAAGTTCAACGAAAACAGCAAAGCCAAAAAAACGGCGCAAAATTTCATTGGAAATTTTTCTGCAGTTATTTAATTATGCTGAAAATTTCCCAAATTAAATTAGAAAGAACAACACAAAGGAGCAAAGTGTGATATGAACGAGCAGACTTTTTTTTCTTGTCAGCCTTGCCTTGTGTATCCACAAGGACATTTTCTATGCTCCCGGTTATTGGTGTGTGCACACACACAAAAAAAAAAAATAAAAAAATATTTTCCCCAAAACTCAGCTCAGCTCAACTCAAACTCCAAGTGTTTGGTAAGACGCAAAAGGCTTTTGTTTTAGTTGTCAAGTTTTCAGTGTGGCGGCTGTAATTTTATCAGTTCCCTGCAACTTTTTCATTGCCCTCCATTTTCTATGGAGCCACGAGTATTTTGGGAGCTAGGCGGCGGCGGAACTTAAATTAATTTGCTCTGCTGAAACAATAAGCGACGAACTAAAAGAAGTATAATTTGCGCCAAAACAATAGAAATAGTTTCTCTAAAGCGTTTATGACATATAGCGATGATGATGACGGTGACGGTGACGATAATGAAGACAATTCACTTGCAAGACGAAGAAAAAACGGAAAGTTGGAAGTTGGATTTGTTCACAGAAAATTGTTAAGCAAAGAAACTGGGGAGAATAATACAGAAACGAAACGTTTTTTCCTATCTCTATCGATGATGAGAATGATGTAAAATAAAAACAGAGATAATTTTTTTCTTTAATTTCCCATGAAGTGTCTGGCGGATTGATTTTATCAAGGACTTGGTAAACCAGCAAACAAAATACTCACTAAAAATAGGACCAAAAAACACCATTCACCCAAAAAAAAACTAATAGAACCGTTTGCCGGCAGGACAACAGTTCTATGTCACACCGAAGGTGAGTCACTTAAGCGACACTGAACATACCCCAGAAGGAAAAGGTCGCTTCATGTGGAAAATGACTCAATTATAGTTAAGCTTATGTTGCACCCAAATTAAATTAAAAAAAAGAACACAATAAGGTTTCGTTTTAACCCACAGGAGTTCTAGGTCACACCGAATGTGAGTCACTTAATCGACACTGAACATACCCCTGAAGGAAAAGGTCGCAATAGTCAGCTCAATTATGTTAAAGCTTAATTTCAACATTCAAATATACCCCAGAGGAGAACATCTCCAAATCCCGGCTGGTTATACAAAAAAGCCGTATTGAACATACCCCAAGGAAAGAAGATTTCCTAGCCCAACTATTGGCAGACAAACAAATCATAAAGAAATGCTGCCATTAATTTGTATTTTTCCAAATTTCATTATTTAAAATACCGAGAAGAAAATCTCTAATCCCAGCGGGTTGTACAGAAAGTTTGTATTGAACATACGCCGGAGGAAAAGAATATCCCAACGCAACCGATGGCTCAGACTAATTGCCTATCGAAAATGGCACCATATTTTCATTTAAATAAATTATACAGAAAAAAAACCGCAGAAATCTCTAACGCTGTGCGATTATGATGGCAGACTTTCTTTGGGCACCGTTCAATATATCCCCAGCTGGTGTTGAACATACCACACGAAAGAAAATCTCTCAACTTAACCGCTGGCTTATTATTTGTGGGCTACAATTCTTTATTTAATAATACTGCAGAGGGAAAGATATCGGTCCGTTATGCTGAAAGGCTTTATTGTGTGTAGGTGGTGTTGAACATACCCCACGGAAGAAAATCTCTCACAGAAAAACCTCCAGAGGAGAATGTCTCTAACCCCGTGCGGCTATACAGAAAGGCTTGGGGTTGCATAAATACCCAGAGAAGACAATCTCTTACACCTGGCTTTATTTTGCGCTAAGCGCTGTTCCCCAGAGGAGCAAATCTTTAAGCGGTGTCGAAGACTGGTTATATTGGCAATGTTGAACATATCCACGAGGGGATAAAACCAGACCAAGTGTTAGTTTTATATAGAAAAACGGCCAATTGTTCTTTTTCTGGCTACTTTTCGTATTTAAATGCTTTTTTTTTTAAACTCACAGGGGGAAGGAGATTTCTACACCTGAACGATCACTTATCCGGGGTATGTTCACTCCAAGCGAAGAAAATATCGGTGCAAGCCGTAGTTTAACATAAGAGGAAAAATCGACAAGTAGTTTATTTAAGTTTCCATGGAATATTTTTTATACAGATTTTTTTGTTTAGTTTTTCAAGGAAGAATGTATTTTTGACCGGTGAAAGGCAGATATGATCACTAGAGAGAAGAAATATGTAGGCAATCGTCATATAGGAAATGGTGTTTTTTTTAATCAACTTTATTTTTGGTTTTTATTGTTTGGGTTTAAATTTATTATTTAAACCCAAAAATAACACAAAAGCTGGCCTTTTTGAAATGTAGGGTATGTTCAGCAGTGATTACAGAACCAGCTAACAGATTTTCTTCTCAGCGTATTTTATTTTATTATTTTTCTTAAATAATCAGATAATGGTTAATAACTGGATTTCAACATGCCTATGGAGGAAACGCTGTTTAAATTTATTATTTAAGCCCAAAAATAAGACAAAAGCGGGCCTTTTTTAAATGTGGGGTATGTTCAGCAGTGATTACAGAACCAGCTAACAGATTTTCTTCTCAGCGTATTTTATTTTATTATTTTTCTTAAATAATCAGATAACAGGAAACGCTCTTATCTGAGTCTGTGTTCAGTGTTCAACATACCCCACAGTTCAATGGGACTATTTTCGATTTATTGTTTCACATTATTGTGGTTTTAGTTTGGCATAAGGTCATGGACAAACGATGTTGTAGTTCTTGGTATTTTTATTATTATTATTATTATTTTCGCAATATTTCGATTACCTTCGTCAACCATCATCGGGTGGTGGTGGGGGGTCAATCAATATTATATATTATAGCGCTGCTGTAACTGTCGGCAAGTCACTGTTAATTTTTCTATTTCCATATAGCCCGAAAAGAACATCTTTAGTTCAAGACGAAGAGCCAGTATTATTTTGAGAGAAAAAAACCTTACTTAACATACCCCATATTTCAACGAGGCTTTTTTTTCCTTTGAACCTAAGCACCACCTTCATTTGCGACAACAGCGACACCTCTATGTGAAATCCTATTCACTCACAACAAGTATAGCAAAGACCGCCACCTTCTTCCACAACCCTTGATGTACATTAAACTTAAGCAGCTGCTTAAACTCCAACTACACTTTGAGTAATCTCTCGTGGAAAACTTGAACGTGCCAATTAGTAGCCATGGCAATTGTAGTTATTTCTCCCAAACGACATTCCACAACAAAACGAAAAATCTGCATTTGTCGTAATCTTTTTCTCTTCCACAGTATTTTCCTTAACCGGTTTTAACGTTTTTCCAAAAATCTAATTAACTCTTCTGACAAACATTTAATCACACATGAATTATGCCATCGCAGATGACAATGGCAGAGTTGCACTGCCAAGGTGGCAGCATCAAATCCACCTACTCCAACTAAGATGCGATGCCATCGGTGGCATCGTCGGTGTTCTCTAGGTGTTGGTGACGTTAACATAATTAAACTATATGGAAGAAACTTATTATTATAAAGAAGATGAAATGAACACACACACTTTCTCTTTAAATAATTAAATAAAAGTAGAGCCAACGAAGTGTACAAACAAAATATCCACCCTCCTCTCCCAAGCAAACTACGAATGGGATAATAAAAAATCATGTTCCCCAGAAGAAGAAGGAGAAAATATCAATTCGAGCTAAACTATGATGTCAAGGGGGAACCACTAAGAGTAGTAACTTAAAGAAGAAAACGAAGAAATCACGTAGTGAAGAAACCACAAAGTTCAGGCAATGCTCTTTCATACGCAGAAGAGGGGATTTGGATTGAAGGTGGTGCATTCAAAGAACAATTGCATTATTGTTTTGTACTCCACAAAACAAACGGGAAGTGATCCATAAGGATATAAGAAACATTGGCGGAGAGTAGCGAAAGCAGGCATATGGTTCAGCAATTCCCAGAAAAGTTTAAAGCACCCGGCTGGGATTTGTCAGTAGGTAGCAAAGCTTCCTAGGTTTCTGTTGAAAAATTCACGGGCTGTCTTCGAAAGAAATCGTTTCGCATATGGTTAAGCACTTCCCAGAAAAGTTTAAAGCACCCGGCTGGGATTTGTCAGTAGGTAGCAAAGGTTCCTGGGTTTCTAGGCTTCTGTTGAAAAATCCACGGGCTGTCTTCGAAAGAAATCATTTCGTCCTATTTTGAATGTTTCTATTCATTTTATTCGGCTTAAAGAAATCTTACTTTAATGACCACGTGGAACATAATTCTATAACTATCCTCCCTTCCTTCAATTGTAAACATCCTACTCAGTAATAACGCAGCAGTAAAAGAACGATAAAAAAAAGGATAGAAAATTCCCACTGCCTGTCTATGTAGATCAACTTTGATATCCTGGGTGTCCCTCCTCTACAAAATGCATCTCACATTTGTTTATTTCTTTTCGGACTGGTCCATGGACCTTCACAGCACCCTACATTCATTACCATCAATTTCCACTTGGCCACTACTGAGTGGCGTCCTTCTACTCGCCCCCTTTAACAAAATGTTTGAAAATGCCTTGCCACCATATCCGCTACACTCTGTAAGGAGCATCAGGGCATTGACTCTACACTCAAAATGCATCGATTACCAGGTGCCATTAGAGGTAAAGCCGTAAAATGATTTTGATCACTGGAAAATTGCAAACAGCCTCTGAAATATGATTGGTGAACAGCAACCTCAGGCAGTCGCATTGGGCACACATATTGAATTGTCGGTGTATGGGTGAAATGGAAATGTTAGGCCAGACGCATATACACGCATACTCCGTCATCTTAAGTTCTGTGCATGTTTGCATATGTTCTACGAATTTCATAGACAAGGACTTTAACTCATTGATCCTTAATGGCAGCACAGGATATTTTAAATATTCTGTAGCTGTGTGCGTGTAAACACACCAAAGTGTGTGCAAGTACCTATGCTGTGCTTGCATGTGTCAATGTTTGCCTGCGTATTTCTAAGCTTATAAGTGTATTTGTATTTGTATTTGTGTCTGTGTCGGCGTCGATGTAGTCCTGCATGCGGTTTCTCTGGCAGAAGAGTGTAAACAACTTGAACGGCAGCCATGGCAGAGTTCGAGCACTCGAGGACTATTCGCACATATCCGGTTAACAAGTACGCCTCAGGCGTTTGCCATCAACTAACAATAATAAAGTTAATACACTCGCAGACTCTTGAGTATTCGATGTGGCATCGAAATCACACAACACACAAATCTGACAACCAAAGGAAATATTTCAAATCGATAGCTGATAGTTGGTGTTGAAAATCAAATGTTCCAGACTTTCAAAACACAGTTTCCGGCTATATTTATTTAAAAGCAGAATGATACCGGAAGCAATTGTGCATTTCCTGGAACAAAGAACAAATGGAGGGAGAATCCCAGCAGGTGATTAGTCAGACCCAAATGGGTTTACCCAATTCAGAGAGACTTGGGAGGGAATGCCAGCGAGATTGAATTGTCTCGAAATTTCGCTGGTATTTTTTGGCGAGCAAGGAACAGAAAGAGGAAAGAGAAATAAATCGAGAGCGAGACAGAGATAGGCAGACAGAGCGATAAAGATATAGATATCGAGAGAGATTGATAGGGAGAATAAAAGTGAGCGAGATATAGAGAGCGAAGGAAAGATTTCACGAGAGAGAGAGAGAGAGAAAGAGATAACGAGAGAGAGAGAAAGAGATAACGAGAGAGAGAGAAATATTAAGAGAGAGATAAAAAGAGATATAGATAACGAGAAAGCGAAAGAGCCATATTCAGCGAGAGAGAGTGATATAGTGCGCGAGAGTAGAGAGGGATATAATGCGAGACAGTGATAGAGAGAAATAGAGATATACAGAGAGAGGGAGAGAGATATACAGAGAGAGAGACATAGGGAGAGAGATATAGAGAGAGGGAGAGAGATATCGAGTAAGAGAGATAGAGAGAGAGGAGAGACATATCGAGTAAGAGAGAGAGGGAGAGAGATATCGAGTAAGAGAGAGATATAAATCGAGTAAGAGAGATACCGAGTAAGAGAGAGATATATATCGAGTAAGAGAGAGAGAGATACCGAGTAAGAGAGAGATATATATCGAGTAAGAGAGAGAGAGATACCGAGTAAGAGAGAGAGAGAGAGAAATATAGCGAGAGAGATAGATAGTGACATAGCTAACGAGAAAGATAGCGAAATAGTAAAAGATTAAGAGAGAGAGAGAGACAGGGATAGAAAGAGGTAAAGATTAGAGAGAGAGAGAGAGAGACATATGCAGCGAAAGAGTGAATTAGCACGCGAGAGTGATAGCGAGAAAGAGAGAGATATACAGTGAAAGAGATATCGAGTAAGAGAGAGAGGAGTATCGAGTAAGAGAGAGAGAGAGAGGAGTATCGAGTAAGAGAGAGCTAGAGACAGAGAGCTAGAGAGAGAGAGAGATCTAGAGAGAGATACAGAGAGAACTTGAGAGGGATATCGAGTAAGAGAGAGAGATCGAGTAAGAGAGAGATTGCGGGTGAGATAGATGGATAGAGATATCGGGTGACAGAGACTACAGAGAGAGATTACTGGTGAATAAAATGTAGCGAGAGAGAGAGAGAGAGATAGTTAGGGAGAGGAATATTGGGGGAGAGATATATCGAGAGAGATTGATATAGCAAGAGATAGAGAAAAATAGGTTAAGAGAGGTTAGAGAGAGATCGGGTGAGATAGGCTAGAGAAAGAAATGTCGTGGGAGAGATAGTGAGGGAGAGAGAGATATAGCGAGAGAGCGATAGATAAGGATAGCGAAATATAGACTGGATCTACAGATTATAGACGGTGCGAAAACCTGATTAAATTGCACCCCAATTTCTCTGGCCTCTTCTAGAAAGCCTAGAATCATTTTCCCCATCCTTAAATTGTTTTTAATATTTGGTGAAATCTTCTTCCAATTGATCGTACATTTCTTCGCTGGGTTAGATACACACTTAGTGTTCATATTAATCCTTAGAAGTAGATAGACGAGTGTTAGACACACACACACACACACTCACGTGTACTCTGATAACTAACGATATATGAGAGTTTTTGGTATTTAAAAACGCTCTGATATGTGAGTATGAACTTTTGAAATGCAATTATAAGACAGAAAAGCAAAAGAATTAAAACTTAAATCTCTCTGAATTCAGCCAGCATATTCGGTTACTTCACCACCTGCAGCGGCATGCTCTTCGCTACATGATGACAGTCCTTTAAAACGCTGTCCGTTAGACGAGTTACTAGACGATACCCCACTAATTGAAGTGTGTTCAAGTGAATCTGCGGTTGTTATAGTGTAAGCAGTAACTCTAGATTCCTCGTTTACCCCCCCGTTTCGACATCGACCAAACACTTTCAGTTGCGTCCCAGTTGTTTTCTTCATCTCTGCCCCCTGTTGACGTCGACCTCCTCCTGCTCGTTCTCTACGGGTTGAAAGCAGAATTACATTAAAGTACAGCTCGCTTCAAGGAAGAGCGACAGCAACACACAACCGCGATGCAAGTCGGCGAGTGGAAGAGGAAATTGAATAATCAGTATTTTAATGCAGTTTGTATCAGTTTCCACTTTTGCACGTAGCATGTCGTCCGGATGAAGTGGTTGCTGTTGGTGCGCTCTTGCCTTCTCGGCATTGCCAAACAGCAGTTTGTATCATATTTTGCACATTTTTATTATGATTTTGATTGCTCATTTCGAAGATTCTCTCGTACGTTTTGCGCTAGCATGGTGAGAGATGAACGTTAAAGTGCTTGCAATTTATATAAAACTGATTAAATTCAAACATCCTCCGCCGAGGGTCCTTATAGATTTTGACAAGTGTAGTTATTTGTGAAGAGAAAAATCGGATTTTCTTTAGTAGAAGTCTCTGACATAAAGTCTTCTTACAAAAATGTATTCGACTGTACGATTTGTTAATATTAAACATTAGCGTGGTAAATACGCAATAGTTGCCTTTGTTTGTAGGCTTTAAAAACCAGTTTAGAAGTCTCCAATCGATGTTATTTTCAAAAAGTTATAGGCTTTTTACATCATAGACATCTGAATTAATAACACTCATACGCACCGAATCACAAACAATTACCTTGTTGGTTTTTACTCGCCCGCGTTGAAACTCTGCCCATTGAAAATACTTTTCTTTTCGAATTTTTGTTCGAGAAATGTAAATGTAAATGTAAATGTTATAATGTAAAAGGTGTGTTTGAATTAATAATAATCATACGCACAGGGGTTGATAAAAAAAAATATATTTCACCAAAGTCAAATACAGTAAAACATCTACTCGCGGACAGCTCCCGTAGACGGAGAAATTTCTCGGTCACATGCGGTATTTTTAGAGCAAATTATTCTCTGCTGGGTGGACATTCTCGTGGATCATTGCGACTGTCGGTGTCCGCCCACCGGAGGGCAACTGTCCCTTTCCTTCGAACTAGGCACCCATTCGCTATGAGAGTGTCTTCTACAGTTTCAGACGCGCTACTATTTCTCGAAATACACTAATAGGTTGTTTGTCCTCTAAAATGTCTTCTATAAACAATTATTTTCATGTAGCAAAGTTAGACAAATTATGTAAAAGATGTTATTGAAATAATTAATTGCAAAGCGCCCTGGTAGGCGAGTTGGTAGCGTGCTTGCCTATCAGCGTGGGGGTTGTGGGTTCGATTCCCACCAGAGGCTTTGGTCTGTCGCTGCAAAAATCAAGCCAAATAGTCTTTGTCACTCGGTTTATCCTTGGACCCAAAATTAGAATATAAAATTTACTTTGTATTGTAATTAATAAATAAAAATAAAAATAATTAATTGCATGGAAAAGAACTTTGTGGTGGAATTTTCAAGAAAAACTTATTTTGCCCATTACTTCTCCTTGTTTGAGAAGGTTTTTCCTGTGAAATGTTCTTCTCATTGGAATTAATAACAATCATACGCCCTGGGTCACGTGAAATCATATTTGGTATACATTCCACAGTTTTCAATTAATAACAAGCATACGCTCCGGTTTAAAAAAAAACGCTAATTTGAAGAAATAACAATCAGACGCCCTGTGACACACACAAAAAATCATATTTTTTAGCTTTTATTACCATCCAGGTTAAGAACTCCTTCTATGGAAAGGAACTTTGTGGTGGAATTTTCATCTAGAACAAAACTAATAACAATCATACGGCCGTGGTTACAGGAAAAACATATTTTTGCCCATTCTCCTTGTTTGAGAAGTCTTTCTACTGCAAAGACTTTTCCTGTGAAATGTTCTTCTCATTGGAATTAATAACAATCATACGCCCTGGTTCACAAACAAATCATATTTTTTTTAGGTTTTATTAACACTCAGATTAAGAACTAATAGTAATCATACGCCCTTAGGTTGAGAACTCTTTCCATTGGAAAGAGTTTTCTGTGAAATGTTCTTCTCATTGGAATTAATATCATTCATATGCCCGGGACACAAGATATTCGTATTTTCGCCCATTATTCCCCGTAGGTTGAGAACATTTTCTCTAGAAATAAGTTGTCTTGTAAAATTTTCTTCTCGAAAAAGTAGGAAATTAATTGGCATAGACGAAGTGGCAACGGCCTCTGAAAATACCAGGGTAGCTCAGGTAGGTTGGGAGAGGCAGATTTTAAAATCAGATTTACTTAGAGTCAGTCGTCCATTGTGATACCACGGAAGCTGACAAAAAAAAACTATCACAACACAAAAATTAGCCAGATCATCTCGATTGTTAAAGAAATAAGAACCCCTGTTAGCCAGGGCGGGGTGAGTGTTGATAAACAATAAACAGCGATCTTAACAGTCTTCCTTATTCTTGAAACCTTTATATTGAGTAAATCACAGAGGATGACGTGAAGGAACCCAAGTGTTTAAGTGTTTACTCAATTCATATAAATCATACGCTCCGGGTTACTAGCCCAGGAAAAATCTTTTCTACCATTTGTTTTCGATTTTCCGGAATGACACCCAGTTAAATATTAACATTATTTCTTCACAATATTTGCTTACATGTGTTGTGCATAAAAAATGTTTTTCAAACTACAAAATCGCTATTAGAACAAACAAGTTATTAACATATTTCTCCTATATGATTTTAATTAATATCAATCATACGCTCCGGTTGGACAAAATGTATATTTTCTCCCATAATATGTAATTATAAATATAAAAAGCAATTGTCTGATATTTTTGGCTTTTGAAAATAATAAATCGTTTACTTATGAGTCTGTTCTTTTATCTCTTTGCAGGTGAGTTCGAAAATGTAAACCCAAAAAACAAGGAACCATTTTCCAAGTTAGAGGTAATTTTTTCAATTCCAAAATTATTTAGATTCCACTTGTATACACATTACCATAATAAAAGAGTATAAGGTTGGCCACAACTTGAATTAGTCAATAAAATGTGAAGATTCTCTAGTTTGACTCCGTCCGTCTGTTCTTTTATACAAACAAAAAAGAACTCTTGATGTATATCCAAAATCCTCTCGTCTACACAAAAAAAAAACACCACATTTTTGAGCAAACAAACAAAGTATATTAATTTTTTTGGTTTTATATTTTTCCTCATCCCCACCTCCTCCTCAATAAGCTAATATGTATCTTTCATTTGATAGTCGTCGATAAATTAGCTCTTCAAATTTTCCAACATTTCCAATTAATTATCCAATTTCAATTGTGTGGCGATTGTCGGCCATGATAAGAATCCAATTTCTCATAGCACCATACCAATGTAGCGATGCCTAATTAGATTTCGGGCTTGTGCTGTGTGCCTTATCACGTACATTGTGCATTCAACATTTTGCGTAAATCCGATGGAAGATTGCATTAAGATTAGCTGCTAAGTGGCACTTGGCAGAAATAAATCCAATTTAAATGGAATGTAATTATAATCAATTGATGGCGGTAAATCTTAATGTGGTGGTGGTGTGGCACCACCAATAGTTTGAGGCTGTCTTATGTTAACCGCGGAGTTGCGTTAGCAGGCATGCGAATAAGATAATAGACCTATTAGTTTTTTAAAATAGTTAACTTTTAGTTAAACTGTTTAAATCAAATAATGACGATATCAAAAGGATATAAATGTTTTCTGCAATGGCAATCGATTAATTAATATCAATCATACGCTCTTAATTAATATCATTCATACGCTCGGAAATACTATCAAGCATATGTTTCGAATTAATATCAATTATACGTTCTGAATTAATATCAATCATACGCACTGAATTAATATCAATCATACGCTCTGAATTAATATAAATCATATGTTCCGAATTAATATCAATAATATGCTCGAGTCGGGTAATTCTCTAACTGGTCCCCTAACTACTCCCATGTCATAGAGGCTACAACATGTACCGTGTCGCCTAGAAAGTATGACCAGTTATTCGCAGGTGCTATCAGCAGCGGTTGACCGTGGTATGGCTGGTAGTGTGGGAATCTTACCGGATTCTTATCCTGTTAAGATCATCGACAACAGCGGCCCTTTTTCATTTAATAAGAGTAATTTCTCAAAGAGTGTAATCTCTTAAACATGTAAAAGTTCTCTAGAAAAACATGAGTCGTTCGAAGCCGTCTTTAGAGAATAGGTCCAGGTCGGTGGGTAGACAAATTATATCGTAAACAGCTCACTGATTTGATAAAACTTCTCCGCCTGTTCCTTCATCGAATTTTAAGGGAATAAGTCTCTGCAGCCACACAGATATGCGAGTTTCTTCATAAATAAAAGCCTGAGCTAGGCAAATCAATAGTGATATATTGTAATCAGTGACAGATTTTGGTGACGGAGTATCGGGAATATTTCGCTAGTGAAATAAAAAGGCAACACATGACTACCTGCCGTCATAATGAGATAATCTGTCGTCTAGGACAATTTGCCATGCCATGCTCAATATTTTTGATAACCAGGCTATTTGTGGCAGAATCAATGATGACAGCTGGAATTGTTTATGTCATGATTCTTTATCCTTGTGAAACGGAAACAAATGGTTTTGTATAGGGCCGGAATTTTGTATAGGGCCGGAATTCTATCATCTGCCCCCCCCCCCCCCCCCACCATATGTCCATCCTACGATATTTCCATCATATCATCTGTCCATACTATCACCTGTGCATTTTATCATCTGCCAACCTATAATCTGTCCATCCCATCATCAGTCCATCCTACGATCTGTCCATCCTATCATCTGGCCATCCTATCGTCTGTCCATCCTACGATCTGTCCACCTTATCATATGTCCATCCTACCATGTGTCCCTCTATCATCAGTCCATCCTGCGATCTGTCCACCTTATCATATGTCCATCCTATCATCTGTCCCTCCTATCATCAGTCCATTCTACGATCTGTCCACCTTATCATATGTCTCTCTGTCATCAGTCTATCCTACGATCTGTCCATACTATCACCTATGCATTCTATCATCCTATCATTTGTCCCTCCTATCATCAGTCCATCATACGATCTGTCCACCCTACGATCTGTCCACCTTATCATCTGTCCATCCTATCATCTGTCCATCCTACGATCTGTCCACCTTATCACATCCTATCATCTGTCCATCCAATCATCTGTATATCCTATCATCTGTCCATCACATCATCAGTCCATCCCACCATCAGTCAATCCTATCATCACTCCATCCTACGATCTGTCCATACAATCATCTGTCCATCCTATCATCTGTATATTCAACCATCTGTCCACCCTATTATCTGTCCATCCAATCATCTGTCCACCCTATCATCTGTCCATCCTATCATCAGTAAATCCTATCATCTGTCTACCCTACTATCTGTCCTTCCTATCATCGGTCCATCCTATCATCTGTCCCTCCCCCCCATCTGTCCATCCTACCATCTGTTCATCATATCTACTGTCCACCCTATCATCTTTCCCTCCCCATCTGTTCATCTTCTCATCTTATCAACTGCCCTTTCTCCCGTATGTTCACCCTATCATCTGTTCATCCTATTATTTGTCCGCCGTATAATCTATCCATTTGTCCTTACATCTTACATCTACTTGTATTTCCGTTCACCGATCTATTATTCCATTCTTACATCTGTTCTCATTCTCATATCCGTGTGACCGGACCACATCTGTTCCCTTAACCTCATTCCTTTCATCGATTCTCACAGCTGTCGATCAGTCCCCCCTAACATATCACTCGATCTTCACATATATCCAATGATTCTCCCATCTCTATCCGACTCATATCTGCCCATCCACCGCCCATAAGGACACAAACATTCAATCGTCCATTCTCCTTTCTGTCTTCTCTGCGACACGGATGGCTAATTCATCCTCTGGTCTGTCCCCCCACATTTATTTCATCTGATATTAGCCAGTTTCAATTCCATTCAAAAATCGAATTTCCATTACATATTTGTCTGTCTGTTAGTGATGTTGTATTTAAATTCAGAGATTTTGAAAATATGGTCACCCTATTTAACTATCTGGCTATGGCTGTCAAGTGTAATCACATGTCGAAGTATTTGTGTAAAGATTATTTTGCATTTATGCAGGTAAAGTGTCAATCGACAAATACATACATGACCATACAGACTTAACACACAAGATTTCACACACACACACACAGATAGAAAATACTTAATCCTGGAAGTCGCATTTGTATGGAAGATCTCAATTACGATATTGAATTGTATTGGATGGCGGTGCCCTCATTAACTGAAGTTGGCAATTTCCAGCAATGAAATTGCACTTGAAACACAAATCGAATTAATGATCTAAAGTGGTGATTAATTTAAAATTTAGATGCCTGAAATATAACTGATAATTAGGATATTTAAATAGTACTCACACACACACAAACACACAGACATACATTGGGAAGGAGTAGACGGCATTTTCGAGATTGTAAAAGAGCCCATTAGGAATTATTTATATTTAGAATGTTTAGAATATTTCCCTGGCGAAAGTAAATTGAATTCCATTTGCCTATTTTGAAGGATTTTAGTTGGTGCACTGATTTCTATTTTTTTTTTGATTTGGCAATTCTGCCAAAGTTCCTTTATGAAATTGTTCGTACATTGTTTCTTACAAAAGGATTTAATTTCAACTTTTGCCGTAAGGGATAAAAAGCGAAATCAACGCTCCAAATTTATTCGCTGAATGCATTTTCAAAAAACGCTAATTAAAAGGAACTTTGATAACAAATCGTTCACCGTCATGCTTTACAAAGCACACACATAGAGACAAGAGAGAGAGAGAGGGAGAGGGAGGGAGTGAGAGTGTGGTGGAGGAAAAGTGAGAGGCCATTCGAGGTGGGTTCAAAAAGGGATGGTTCAGTGGGAGGCCAATTCGAAAGGAAGCTCTGCATATGGATTTGACACTAGGGACCCAGGGCCCAGGGACCCAGCCAAGAAGTATTTGGCATTATTAGGTGGTTTGAAATTACAACGTTTACTTAAGTCGTTTGTATTTGATTTTATGTTCAACAATTAGGATTGGGCGGCGTGAAATTATTAGCTTTTGCACAAAAGCCCTCAAAGAAATCATCGCAAACATTTCATCCCAGCACAGATGGAGGGAGGAAAAGACAGGTGGGAGAATGGACAGATGGACAAATATTCCAGCGTATCATTTGTCTGTCGATATACCTAACTGCCTGTCCTGTCCATTCTCCCATCCGAGCTGTCCGTCCTCACATCTACGTTCTTGTAGTACTGACAATGGCCCGGAATCCCTTTTCTTGCATACCAACCTGCTGAATTGAATGCAAGTTACTGCCAGGTGGATACGACTCATGAGGCTGGAAACTGGGAAATCATAAAATGATACTGAATATAATCTCTGTTTGGTTGGCAGAGACACGTACTGTACGTATTTTCCCACACCTGTTCATCCTCCCTATCCTCTATCGAACTGCTCTCCCATCACTGTTCTCCGCTCTTACATCTATCCATCCCTCTTCCATCCGTTTGATCTCAAATCGTTATGTTTGACCTCTATAATCTCGGACACTTTGTTATATCCTTCAACATGTTTTTTTTACATTTTTATTAAAAATTCTTAGGATTCCTGTGAGAGAACGGTGTGACATTTAAACAAGCCTAAAACTTGACATACCATCCTCGTAGTTTGTGTGTCACCCAGGTGAAAAAAAGAGTTCGTCAATTTCCCGATATTTACCTACAATCCACTGCATGGGTGAGACGCACAGTGGAACATTTTCGACAGAAAGGATCAAACATTGGGTTATAATAATCCTGGAAAGGCATTCAAGTGGTTGTCAACAATCGAATTCTTGCCCACAATCAGTGAATGCTCACGAAAGTTCTATCTTCACAGGGAAAAAAAATAGTTGAAATACATATTCAAGAATAAATATGATGAACCGTCTTATCAACCATCAAAGAAAGGTTTGTAAAATGCACTCTAAACTCTGGTGAAAAAGAATTATCGAGAAAAGATTAGAGAAAGGGCAGAAATACCTCCATGTTAAAGCATCACAGGCTACATGAGCAGCTGTCGTACACAGAAAAAACATATTTTTGAAATCAATTACGAAGTTTGTATGGAATTCGTCAATTCAATTACTTTTTTAATTGATTTTCTTCCAATTACAAAAGTTGTGAATTCAATTACTCAAATTTTAACTAAGTAATTGATTTTTTTACTATTTTTTACATTGATTTCACCAAGAATTTCTAAGTTCAATTACAACATTAATTGATATCCAAGCTTAATTTCAATTACGACAGTAATTGAATATTTTTGGCCCGTATTTTTTTCTGTGTAGAATCTCTTGAAATAGAGATCTCCTACGGATTACCAAATAATTTTAGCCGTCTTCCAGGCAGAGCTATTCACAATCGGCAAAGCAGTCATGATGATTTTCGAGAGAGACTCAAGTCCCTCAAAGATAAAAGTCTACAAACAAATTGACCATAAACCAAAAAAAAGAGCGGAACTTACCCATAGATTTTCCCATATCTTCGAAACAGTAAAAGATAATAGAACCTTTTTTTAAACATTTATATTTCTGCAACGAATTAGAAATAATAAATGATATCGAACTCGACTAACAGAAACAAAACTGTATGAAGAATATACGAATCATCATAACTGTTCTGCCGGTTCATACGGATTTAAAAAAAGTCTCATTTCCTTAAAATCGGTTCACATTTGCGAAAGTTATGAGCTTAGAAAGATTTCACACAACAACAAAACTGATCAACTGCGACACCCTGTGTTGGTAAAGGTCTGAAAATAACAAGCTTAGTTATTATGAACTTATTGGGAACTAGTAAGTTGTATACGCCTATGGCGCCCGTTGAAATATGGAAAAAAAATTTTGGGAAAAAAAAAATTTTGTTGAAAAAAAAATTTTTTCTTGAAAAAAAAAATTTTGTTGAAAAAAAAAATTTGGTGGAAAAAAAAAATTATGTTGAAAAAAAAAAAATTTTGTTGAAAAAAAAAAAATTTGGAAAAAAAAAATTTGTAAACAAAAAATTTTTGTTGAAAAAAAAATTTTGTAAAAAAAAAATTTTGGTAAAAAAAAATTTGGGGAAAACACAATTTCTGTACAAAAAAAAAATATTTTTTTTTTATTATTATTATTTATAGAAAATTATAGAATGCCTATTTAAATTCCTACGTACTGCGTGACAGAGTCAGTGAATCAGTGTATCAGTGAATCAGTGTCGAGGGTAAATATATATTAAGGGTAAGAGAAACGATTTATTTATCGTAGGACCAAAAAAAAAATCAACCGGTCCGAAAAAATAAACCGCTCCAAAAAATTAAAAACAAAAAAATCCGCTCCGTAAGATAAGAATACGATCATCCCGAACTGTGTAAAGGAGAGGACCTAGACAAATTCATAATGGCTCAACGGTTAAGTTGGGCAAGGCATGTTGTGCCCATGGGTGACAGTACAAGAAATTGGCTTTAGAACATAGAGGAGAATTTGCTCACCTTTTCAGCTGCGTATCTAATTTTCAAAGTCAAAGTGAAAAAAAATCTGGTTTTGGAATTAAATACAAATTTATTCAGGCTAATGAGGCGATCAAAAAATATCCACCACATATCTCAACTGGAAAAATCAGTCAAGTGTTATTGCTACTTGACATTTCTGACAAATTACAAGCTTAGCACGAGTCTGACAGCAGAGACAATCACCTTCGATACCCTGTAGCACACCCTGTGTTAGTACCAGGTGGCTACCCAGTAATTGTTCCCAAAGCCTTACTCCTCCTCTACAAATCACCTATAACATTTTTTGCTATCAGTTGTGTCGTTTAGGAGACCTATATTTATTACCATTTTTCTATTGGGAACCACTGTGCCTCTTGTACTGCGAGTATATCTTCAGTCAACTCACTTTATTTTATAAGGGGCGTGGTGTGCGTACATTTGAGTACTACTCATATGTTTCACATATTGCAATAGAATGATATGAATAGTCAAAAGTCCTTCTCATAGTTGCTGTTGTGGTGGTTGTTGTTGTCGGTACTTATTGTTTGTAAAATGTGCTTTTGCAGAATGCACAACACCAACAGCAGAGTTCAAATGAAAGCAATAACAACATCAGTGCACTGCGGTGTATCACTTACACTGGGATAGGATGTTTGGGAGTTCATATTAAAGCGTAAGTGAGTGACTGAGTAATTGAGTGTCTGTGTATGGTTTACTGTACTCGGTGTGTGAGTCGATGGGAGTCTCTCCCGCTGTGTGATGGGTGAGTGTGTGTGTGTGCCAGAAAATACTTTATGTTTATAAAGTGGTATTTTGCAACTGTTGTTAGTTATGTTGTTGCTTTATTAAGTCAATAGTTGAAGTGTAAAAGTGGCAACATAAGCAACAACTACAGCATCCGTAACATTATCGCACCATCACTAAACTAATGCCGGCAGCAGCCGCATCCGCATCAGCAACATCAACGACAGCATCAGAATAACAACCACAACAACAACAGCAGCAGCAAACTAACCAAAGTCAGACTCTATAAAATACTCCATACGCACTCTGAGAGACACAAGCACACACACACTCACCAAAAGAATTCATCGCCTAACGGATAACGGTGTTGCCACTGAGGGCAACATGTCGTTCGTTAGTGAATCGATGGAATGACGACCATGATGAAGATGTCGATGACTCAATGCTGTTGATGACGACTCTGTTGTTGCCACCACATTCGTACACTTAACCAACTCATACAGACTGCATAAGGATGGAGGGGAAAATGTTATGGCGAGAGAGACAGTGAGAGAGAGAGAGACAGTGATGGAGATATATGAAAGAACTGTCAATTAATTTATCGATGGCTTCACTGAAACTGTTGTAAAATTAAATCAGATGCATCGAAGGGATCAAAATGCCTGTTAACAGCTTGAGTAAAAAAACAGTTCAGAATTAATGAAAGCCCGGCAAAATAGTTCCGAATACATGATATAGTAGATCTTTAGGTGATGCAACACATTCCGGTAAATGATTTATCTTTAAATTGGGAAAATGTGAAGCTTTCACACTACATCAATGCGTCATAGTGAGGTTTGTTTGATCGACAGGCATTTGACGCACTTTGACAAATCTAAAAAAGAAATCTTATAATTTCAGAAATTTGCTTACATTTCAGTAAGAAGGAAAATAGATTTATAAGTTTCGTCGGAAGGCTCTATGAAAAATAAAGCAGCCATGCAAAATATCTTCTTAATATATATTTACCCTCGACACTGATTCACTGATACACTGATTCACTGACTCTGTCACGCAGTACGTAGGAATTTAAATAGGCATTCTATAATTTTCTATAAATAATAATAATAAAAAAAAAATTTTTTTTTTTGTACAGAAATTGTGTTTTCCCCAAATTTTTTTTCCCAAAATTTCTTTTTTTACAAAATTTTTTTTTTTGCAATTTTTTTTTTTTCAACAAATTTTTTTTTTTTCCACAAAATTTTTTTTTTCAACAAAATTTTTTTTTTTCAAGAAAAAAATTTTTTTTCAACAAAATTTTTTTTTTCAAAAAAATTTTTTTTTTCCACAAAAATTTTTTTTTTCAAGAAAAAATTTTTTTTTCAACAAAATTTTTTTTTTTCCACAGAATTTTTTTTTTCAACAAAATTTTTTTTTTTCAAGAAAAAATTTTTTTTCCAACAAAATTTTTTTTTTCCACAAAAATTTTTTTTTTTCAACAAAATTTTTTTTCCATATTTCAGCGGGCGCCATCGGCGCATTACAACTTACTAGTTTATAATATTTTCTAATAATATTGAATTTCATGACTTCAAGCTCGATGTCTGGAATTTTTAATAAAAAATTATTTTATTTAATTTATTTTTTCCAATATTTCGTACTTCTGTGAAGAACATCATCACAACAGCAATAAGAAATAAATCAAATTTCTGACCTCGAGCCACTGACCACTGAGCGGCGTAGAGTTGTGCTCTTAACCGGGTGCTTTGATCCCAAAAGGAAAGGGCGCAAAAGGGAAGGAAAATACATTGAAAAAATTGAGGAAATTAGCAGGCAGTGACATAGCTTACCATCCTATTGAAGGTAGTTACCGTCTAGCACTTTTTTCACGTATTCCCGTGCCGACACATTGAGCCAACCTCCACCATTGTTTCGCCTTCTCTGAAGCAGCCGGAGACATCAGCCAAATTAGTTACTTTTCAGGTCTTGCAATGGTATTTCTGGGATCTCGTTGGGATTCTCCGTTCACACAAATTTTTTTTTTTTTTTAGAATTTCATGTTATTGCTAATCCCACGAAGCCAACATGACTTGTCTGCAGCATGAGGCAATTTCGGTTATTCTAAAATCAGCCTAGTCGATTATAAAAACAAACATAAAACTTCTTTTCTTATATGAACAAATATATCAAAGTAAAAATGTAATAAAACGTCTAAAAGTCATCGTTGAAAGAAACACATTTGATACCTCTTCACTTAATTGCGAATAAAAAAGTTATGTAGGTTTACGCGAAAGTAATCTACCTAGGCACATTTTTCCGTTTTGGATGATTTTTAATGATTTTTAAAAAGAATTTTCAAAAATCAGCTTCACTATCAATTATTTGAGAGACTGTTTGGCCGTCTGGCCCTCTGGCACTATTCCTCGAGACAACACTTTATATGGGGAAAAAAACTACAAAACATTCTTTAAAATGCTACGCCAAATTGTTCCACTGTAGCTAAAGCAGAAGGCTTTAATGGAGATATCACACATTAAAGGGTTCTCAACAAGGCTCTCGCTCGCTCTATCTCTTACCGCTTCAACCAGTTCATCGAAAGATCTGGTGTGGTGGTAAACGCTACGTGAATGATCTCTCACTAGCTCGTGCTCTACAAAAAACGACAGGAAGCGACAAATTGTTTTGTCCGATGGTGTTATGGGTTCTCAACAATACTCTCGCTCTCTCTCTCTCTATGTATATGTCTATCTCCATCTCTTGCCGCTTCATCCAGTTCATGGATGATCTCCCACTAGCTTGTGCTCTACAAAAATCAACGGGAAGCGACAAAGCGCTATTTAAGACGCTATTTAACCTCGTTATGATTTAATAAAATAAAATAACAAAAAAGAAACACAAAACCTTTGTTTAATTTACCCCTTAGTGCCTCTTAAACTGCCTACCCGCCTTAAGCACTTTTGTTTTGAGGCCATTGAATACGTAGTGTTTGCCATCAATTTAAAGCCTGATTAGCAACATTAATTCGGTAGAATTTTCTCTTGCTGCCCCATTTTCTCGGCTCACATCAGAATACACTTCGATGATTTATTTGGTTAATCGGTACTTGCCACAATATCCTGATTGTGTTTTCTCTTCGGTTTTTTTGTTAGAGAAAAACAAGAAGAAGGAGAAGGGAAAAGTAGTGCTACTTAGCACAACCATTTATTTTAATAAATGACTCTTAAAGTGCCATTCATGGGATTTATTATAATATGTGTATGTGGGTGAGTGTTTGTGTGCAGGTGAGGTTGAGTTTGTGTTTGTGTAGCTGTCATTCATTCATAAACATATGAATAACTACAAGAGCTTGTACATGTTTATTTGTGGGGATTTTCTTTACTTTTCATTTGGGTCTGATATTTTATTATGCCCTCAATAGCATTTATTCACTGAAATGCATACCTTACTACTGTTTTTTGTTATCCCCTCTGCCACTTTCCCTCTCCCTCGCTCTCCCATACTTTTTCCATTCACCTCTTTTTCATATCGCACTATTTCCTTTTTTTTTTAGTATTTTTTTTTTATTTTATATGGGACTATAAAAACTCATTGGCATTTTCATTGAATAAAAATATGTGTATGTGTGTGCGTATATAAATAAATAAATATACATTCGCATAAAAAGCTCCGCATAACTTTATACGAAAATAATCATTTATGTACGATGTACTCCAGTCGCACTGTAAGATGGCCAGAGAGAGGATGGCAAGCATTGAAAATAAAATCTTGTTTTTGCGTCTATGATTTATGGCCGTTTGTCCATGATTCGTGTGCTGTTTTTTTTCGCCCCACCAACATAATGTTCTCCCATTTCTCTACTCTTTTGGGGTGATGGCATTTGGGAGAGCGGAATTAGAGTGGGAGAATTAAATTGTATTGCTGTCAAGTAGGCGATCCTTAACTGGTACTGCTGCTGCCCGAGTTATATGTTGGAGAAATTGAGGAATTTGTGTGAACACAGAAATGAAACTCAAGACCAGGCTTGAGAAATGGAAGTACTGAGAAAGTTCTTTTTGCGACAAAATGTACCCATTTCTATAACATCTCTGTTTACATTTATTCAAAACCTAAATAACTTGGAAAAAAATAGTAATTTAACCAAACTTGGCAAAGTCTTACATAACTTAAATCAAAGCTCCCATGGCCTTACACTGGCCTTCATTGTTCTACAGAGGAAACCAAAAAAATTTATAATTTGATTTCATAACCAAACTGGAAATAAAAAACATACATAACCTAAATCAAAGAGCCATTTGCCTTAACTACACTGGCCTTCATTGTTCTATAGGGGAAAACAAAAAAATTTAATACTTGGATTTTATAACCAAACTTGAACAAAAAAATGTACGTAACTTAAATCAAAGAGCCATTTGCCTTAATTACACTGGCCTTCATTGTTCTACAGAGGAAAACAACAAAATTTAATAATTGGATTTTATTACCAAACTTGAACAAAAAAATGTACGTAACTTAAACCAAAGGGTCCAATGCCTTAATTACACTGGCCTTCTCAAAATTGTTCAATTCCTCTGCTGTCTGTGATGTTTTTTCCTCATTTTATGAACTCAAAAAAAAAGTCATGTGAAAAATGTCAGATTTATTTTCTCAAAATTGTCCAATCCCTCTGCGATTTTTCCTCATTTTATGAACTCAAAAAAAAAAAAAAATGTCAGATTTATTTCCTCAAAATTCTTCAGTTTTTTAGCTGACTCTGATTTGTTTCCCCCATTCTATGAACTCTGACAGGAAAGTAGCTACAGAATTTAGAATTTTTCTGAAGGGGGGCTATGGAAAAAAAATGAATTCGAGTTTATGAAACGGAACTCAAACGAGCCACACAGATCTCCCCCCGACCTCTTTTGTGCGACAAATTATTCCATACAAATTTTGGAAATAAATCGGCACATTAGAATTGACTTATTCGATTTGATTAAACTTTCACAACGGCCTAGTTGAAGTGTGTTCAAGCATAAGTCTGTAAGGGGAAACCAATGCAACTAGCCAGATATAAGCTGTAAGGCTTCAAAGTTGGAAATCTCACCTCATTTTGGTAGCTTTATTAGCAAAGAAAAATCGCAAAAAAAAGATCCAGCAAGTACTAGGTTTTTTAATATTTTCAATTTCTGCTTTTATATTTTTTTAAAAAATCTATGTTTTTGAGACAAAGTTTATTGTCTCCATAAAGCTAAAATTTGTATTTCTAGAACTAACTTAAATTACATATGAAAACATGTTCAGGGTTGCGTACTGATTGTGGGCGGAGTAGTATAAAATTGTTCTCATTGAAAATAATGTTCTGATGTCTTTAGCGAGACTTTTAAGAATGCTATTTCCAAACTAGAGGTTTTTACCTGACCAAAATCAGGACTGACAAATTATTAAAAAAATTGCTTTAATTTCTTATTCTGAAGTATTCCATCACCCCCCTTCAATGGACAGCCTATGCGTTTGGTTATTTCACCGTCACACACACACACAATTGGCATTTACCATTCGGTTTTTATTTATCATTTAAATACACTTGTGTATTCATTCAACTATTTTACTTCAGCCTTAAGAGAATTTCTTATCGAGAGAGACCGAGACAGAACACAAAAAAACTACTAACTACTTACGCTTTATGTAAAGTTGTGATAGTTTTGTCGAGCACATTACATGCATTACCAGGACAACAACACAAATTTGCGAGGTACAAAAAGAAATTAAAAAGAAGAAGAAGATGCCCGACTACAAAGCTAATCAAAGAACACTTAATGGGGCTTTCAAAAAAAAAAAAAAGAGAATCAATGAAATGAAAGCAACAGAGAGGCACTCACACTGAGGAGGCGGCAGCATAAACAGCTATCAATAATAATCAGTTCAATTGAAAGTCCTGTTTGTTAAGGACTTTTGTGAGGCAGTTGGTGAAGAGTGGTAAGGAAGGAGAACCGGAGAGCAATGCTCAAAGGAAAATACGAATAGTTTCAACAACCAAAGGTAATACAAATTTAAAAAAGTAAAACAAAAAAAATCACAGTACAACGGGGAGTACGCAAAAAAGTCTCGATTTTTTTGCTCGATTGTGAGGACTTTGAAGACTAAAAACTTAAAAAAAAAATTAAAAAGCACCGCCACAGTGAGAACTAAAAAGTCTCGATTTTTTCTCGATTGTCAGAAATGTAAAAACTGCAAAAATTTTTAAATTATTTTTAAAAAAAATTTTGAATTCTAAATTTTTTTTAAAAAAACATCACAGTAAAAAGGGGGAGAATGCACCCCCCAGTGGGAACTAAAAAGTCTGGATTGTCAGGAACTTTAAAAGTTTGAAATTTTTGAAATTATTTTTAAAATAATTTTTGATTTCTAAAATTTTTTTAAAAAAAACATCACAGTAAAACGGGGAGAAAGCACCGCCACAGAGGGAACTAAAAAGTCTCGATATTTTCTCGATTGTCAGAAATTTTAAAAGTTTGAAATTTTTGAAATTATTTTTAAAATTTTTTTTTCATTTCTAAAATTTTTTTAAAAAAAAACATCACAGTAAAACGGGGAGAAAGCACCGCCACAGTGGGAACTAAAAAGACTCGAAGACTTATCCTGAAAATATCCATGGCCGATCTATGCCCCATTTTTTTTAAAAAAAATTTTGTTATTAGGTTTTCAACACATTTTGACGAATTTTTACTTCAAAAGACGTTAAACAAAAACTAACAATAACAAAGTACTCACGCCAAAAATCAAGAAAATACAAAAAGTTGTCAACTTTGGAAATATTTCTAAAATATGTCCAGTTGTGTGATTTTTAGGCTTAAAATCTTAAAATAATCACTTACTCCTTGTCTAGAAACAATTTTTTACACAAATCAAAAATGTTGACTAGATCAAAAGTTACACAGTTTTTGCCCATTGAAATGAGATTTTAGACCAGCAAAGACAAGCTGGTGGACGGACGTCCTAAATCAGATACGAACTTTTCCAATACATGACATTTATGGATTTTACTACAAATGTAAAATTGAATTTCTATCAAAAAAAAATATCTGGAGCCGAGGTAATGTCCAACCACTGCCATAGTGTTTTATATACACAATTTTTTAAAGAAAATATCATGAGGAATACTAGTTAAATAATACTGACATATTTTTCTGAGTGTACATTAATACAGCATCACGAATTGTGTGCCTGTATTAGCTTTTGTTATGATGTATTTCCTAAACAATTCATTTAACTTATTCAGGCAGCCTAAAAGCACACTGCCCTTTTGTCTTCGCCATTTCCCCATCATGATCAACATCCTTCTCCTGTGGCGGCAGGTTTCCAATTAATTGCCTTTTTTTCGTAGTCAATTACAAATTGCCCTGATTGTGAATAGAGTCGAATAGACAATAACTAGACTGGGGACCCTCAATGGATGTGAAGTAGCAAAAGTTAATCATAAATATTATGAAACAGTTTTCGGGATTACATACACATAGACGTATAGTCCACATACACATATTATTATTATTATTGTATACAGATGTATGCATTCAGATACATAATTTCACAGAAAATTATGCCACAGATATTTAATGGTTCGCCTGGAATCGAAACAAAGCAAAAAAAAAAAACTTTCATCGATTCGTACCTTTCAACAAAAGCCATAATCAATTGTCGATATGTTGTGTGTGTGTAGGATTTCCGCTCAAATTATAACGGAAGTATATTCAAAAAATACCGGATGTTAAACAGTAATCAAAACTATACATACAAATATTGCATACTTTCGGGCTTAAACTATGCAGAGGGAGTCAGCAGATAAGCTCACTGTACAATTGTGGATTGTATATTATGCAAAAGGAGTAAAAAGGGTGACCAGGTGTTTCAGAAAACCAAATTTCTCATTAAAAGGCCTGGAAGCTTTGGCAGTAAAACAAAAATATTGTGAAAAACAACTCACAGGTTTTATAAAAACAAAACTTGGTTCACATATATCTCTCGATATATCTGATGACTTTTCCTCTACGTCTGTAGCTCAATTCTGCATCCCACTTATGGCCACCCCATTGTAATTGCTCCACTCTGGAATGTTCTATTCGAATGGATAATAGGCAGTTATGAATATATCAGTCATGGAAAACTGTTTACAGTGGACTCTTGACTCAAAGCGCATTTAAAGTTTTCCGACCTACTAATATTTCTACAAATGGACATGGAATTCAAGATAATCTACAGGTCAGATGTGTGTCTCTCAAAAGGTTTGTGTCTCGAATATGTTATGTGATGAACTCTCAAGGATTATCTAAAGAGCACAAGTCTAGACTATCAATTACTGGTTAGAAGTCCTAGCAAAGAACTCCAGGTGTCGCAGAAAAACGGAAAACACGAAATGCGTTTTTTCCTCTTACGAGTTACAGCTTTTCTACAGGGTCCACTAAATAAGTTTTTTTTTTTTTTTTGAAAATTCTATAAATAAAAACTACTGGATATTTTCTCAAATTTCTTTTTTTATTTGAATGTACAATCCTTCCGGTTAATAATGGAAAATAATTTCATTCAAATGGCTGCCTCGGCTGGCCATACAGCAGCCTAACGACATCATCTCTGCGGCTGATGATGCGATCTTCAAAAAACAGGGCGCAAAACATCGATTGTTGCTTCGGCTGTTTCCACCCGCCAAAAGTCTGTAACTTTTGATCTAATAAACATTTTGGATTGCTGTAAAATACTGTTTTCTAGACAAGGAGTGAACGATTATTTTAATGTAGAAACAATCGGACACTTTGATAAGTTTTCGAAATATTTCCGAACATGACTACATTTTTATTTTCTATTTTTTTATTTTTTATTCTTGATTTTTTATTTTTTTTGCTTTTTATTTTTTTTTTATTCTTTATTTTCTATTTCCTATTTTTTATTTTTTATTTTTCATTTTATTTTTTTATTTTTTATTCTT